>JAVJAQ010005672.1:2575000-2701334 GCA_032362365.1 Zygogramma bicolorata | reverse complement strand
AGTATAAATGATTAAGATATATATGTATATCTGACGCAGATCCAGAATTCGCGTTTCCGCAAACAGATCGTTTGTAGGATATTTATAAGCTTTGTTATATATTATTTTCAATATTCTTTTCTGAAGGATTTCTAATTTTTCAGGTGTGTTGCTGCTACCGATCCCCAGGAAAGAATACCGTATCTTAGTCGTGATTCGACCAGTGCATATTAAAGTATTTTGAGGTGAGAGGTTCCTAATATGTTTCTGAATTACTTGAATTTGTACAATAATGGTCTCAAGGTTTTTGTGGTTTCGTTAATATGAAGATCCCATCGCATATGCGAATCAATGGTAACTCCTAGATATTCGAGTTCATTTTTATCATGAATCATAATGTTTTGAGAAGCTATATTTACGTCTAGAATCCTGAAGTTGGGAAGATTGCTCTTATAACTAGAGAAAGGCACGAAATTTGTTTTTTCATAGTTAATTGTTAGCTTCCTATGTTGAAACCAATCGAATATTTTGATGAGATCTATTTTAGTTTTCGTTTTGAGTTCGTTCCATGTTTTGGCCGTATATAGGATTGCTGTATCATCTGCAAAACTTATTACATTTCCAGTGCTTTCCAAGGAAAAGCTGTTATTTATATATAGAGAGAATAGAATTGGCCCAAGTACAGTACCTTGCGGTACTCCGTAGTTTATTTTTCTAGGTTGGCTTGAGTGGTTGTTTATGCGTACTTACTACTTGTTCCCTTTCGTTCAGGTAATCCTTGAAAAGTTCAAGTGCTGTACCGCGTATCCCTACATTCTCCAGAACCGTCAACAGCTTTGTATGGTCAACTGTATCAAATGCCTTGGCTAGATCTAGGAATACGCAGATGGCGGGTTGGCTTTCATAAATCAGTTGATAAATTTTACCGGTTAGAGTGCAGATAGCGTCATCTGTTGTTAGCCCTTCTCGGAATCCGAATTGTCTATTCGATATTACATTATATTTGATCAGATAACTGGAAAGTCTTGCCTTTACAGCCTTCTCGAAGCATTTCGCGAACATCGTAATCAATGAGATTGATCTATAATTCGATAATACTATTTTTGACCCTTTTTTAAATATAGGTGTGACAACTGATTTTTTGAATTCTTTTGGGCATTTTCCTTTTTTGAAAATGTCATTTATGAAACCAGCAAATAGAGGTCCTAGTTCGTTTCCTGTTGCTTTTAGTATATCTGTTTCGATACCGTCTATTCCTGGTGACTTGGTTGTTTTTAGTGATTTGATAATATCAATTATTTCTTTCTCGTCTACAGGTGTCAAAAAAAAAGAGTTTGGGAGGCGCTTCATCTTTGGAATAGGAGTATTTGGTATAATTACTTTTCTGGCATGTGATTCACCTACTTTGGAGTAAAATTCGTTGAACTCTTTAGCAATGTCCTCTTTATTTTTCAGGGTGATTCCCTCACTGGTAAGTATTTCTTCGATACTTTTAGTTTTATTCTTCTCTGAGGATATTTCACAGAGTTTTCGAGTTATTTTTATTTCTGCTAATTTGTTTTTTGTAGAAGTTAGATTTTTCTGTTTTTATAAGTTTTTCCGTTATTTTTCTATAATTTAAGTACTCTTCTTTTATTGTCTTATTTTCGGGGTCGTTTTCATGATCAGAATGTAATTTATTTTTTGTTTTCTATAGAATTTATCAATCCTTGTGTTATCCACTGTTTACGTTTTGTTTGGTTTTGTTTCTGTTTTTTTATAAATGTATTTTTTGTGATGAAATAATTTATTTTTTCTATAAGATACTTAGTTTTTTGGTCTATGTCTTCAATTTCAAAATAATGATTCCAATTAAAGCTAAGGATACTTCGCCTCAAGTTTTCGTAATTCACATGTTTGCTGAGATGTTCGGTATTCATTTTTTTCTCATTTCTCACTACTGGGATACTTGCCATAATACCTTTGTGATCAGTTATATGGTTATCGAAGGTTGCACTACATACTTCCTCTTCAAGACTTATTGTACTACTAAAAAACATGTGGTCTATGCAACTGGAAGAATGACCCTGAGTTCGGGTATCTTTGTTGATTAAAGAGATGAAATTGTATTCTCCCATCAAGTCCAGATAATTTGATACTAATTCTGAGTCTTCCTTTAAATTTATATTCATATCACCAACTATAAGATGATTTTCACATATCAATGCCCGTTTTGTTTGTTTCAGGTATTCCCGCAGTACCTCAACGAAGTCATCAGCGCTTATGGATGGCGGTCGGTGTATAGATGTTATAAGGAATTTTTTAAGATGACTAGACTTTACTCGCGTTTGAATGCATTTACATGGCCCAATGTTAACTATTTCGTTACTATAGTTTAATGATTTATGAATATAGACAATAACACCGTCATTCTTATTTATATTTCCTTCACTGTATGTTATTTCGTATTCATTCAATTGAAATAAATTGATATCTTTTATGTTGAACGTTTCAGTTAATATTATAATGTCATAGTCGTGGTCTAATTGATTCAGGTGAATTTTCAATTCATCTAAGTTCTTCCATATATGCTTCTTATATTTCGATGAAAAATTTTCAAATATTTTGGTTCTTTGTTCGTGAAAAGTTTATTTAGGTCAGAAATTGATCTGGGTTCTTTAGTATTTATGGGTATATATTTCACATCTCTTATATATTGGTTCATCGTTTCATCAGTGTGTGAATAGAGCTTGAAAATATGTACATATGAAGTTGAGAAAAAAAAGAAATGGTAGGGAGTTGAAGAGAAGAGATACTATTGTTGCGAGTTTTCATTTTATATTCGTCCCCTACCTCCTTGGTTATTTTTCCAGTTGATTGTTGAGCTGAGGTGCTTGAAGTTTGTTTTAGATTCCTAGATATTGGTGCGGTTGCCTTTGCGTTTTCCTAAGGCGCTGACGTTGTTGGTGTACCGGGAGCACTTTGAGGCTTCTCATGTATTCTGGTTTCTGTTCCTTCCTGATGTTCCAATTCGTCGGGTGAATAACTTATGCCATTTACGAAAAGTCGATTTCCTTTAATATATCAGTTCACCTCTTCGTTAACTCTAGCCAAGATCAGGTGTTTTCTCAAGATATTGCTTTGGTGCCGTTGTTTGATTGTTAAATCATTTGCTATGGAAATTTAGGTTCCTTTCAATTTTTTTGCGTTTCTCAGTATAGCTGATTTCTTGAGGAATGACGTGAATTCGATTTTTATGGGAGGGTCCGAGGTTTTTCCAAGGGGATAGAAATTGTTGCGGTCACTTTCAATAATATCAACATCTACTAGGTTCTTTATTTGATTCTTTATGTAGTTTATTTTCAAATCTTCATTTTTGGTTTCCAAACCAAAAATAATGATGTTATTTTCTCTATACTTTCTGTCCAGATTTTCTATTTTATTAATTATTTGTTCGTTTTTCTTTTCCACCTTGTTCAGTTTCCTATTTAGATCTTCTAGTTTCAGAGTTAGTCTTACTTCTACAGCTTCGATAATCAATTTAAATTCTTCCCTATTTTTCTTTATCTCTTCAAGAATTATTTCATTCGTAACGGACATTCTTCAGTGTATGGTTTCCTTCACAAACTCGGTTCACTGATAAGGGTCACAACAAAAAGTCGTGTGTTGTGGTTATATATCCGATCCGATGAAAGGATCTCTTCTGTTCCGACAATCAAAATTCCCTTCCTCATTTCGACAATGAACCCATGGGCAGTCATAATATCAAGTCCAAGAATGAATTCGTCGACGATATCAGCCTCAACGCCTGCTGCATTTTGATTTCCTTGATGAATACATAACCGATTGCTGAATTCCTCTGGTGCTTCCGGGTAGGCGAGTCTGGCCAGTCTCTCAATATCAGCCCCATAATCTTGCAGAGTATCTGATGTTCCTTGGGTTCTTGACTTCAGCTGGTTCTGGCATACTTGCTTCAGATACTGACTGCCAAACCTAACCTCCAGAGCCGATACGACTGCTTCATAATCCCTCTGCTCCTCAACTGGGATATCTTGCAATATTTCGTTTGTTTTCTCCCCAATTCTTCTCAATTCCAGCCTTTGCTACCTGAAGCCACCACAAATTGCCTCTTGTAGATGTTCCAGGGAGTTTCGCCATCGGAAGTTGGGGGTTTGATCAAGCCTTGGTTAGGAAAAACCATATTCGGCAACACAGCATAGTTTTTTCATGCCTTCTGCCTGACGAGGCGAAAGATGACTTGGTTGATTCGGCGTAGAAGGACCTACTTCGTTTCTTTAATCCGATCATGGAGTTTTTCTTCCGCTTCCTTGACTCGTTCCTGGAGCCCTTTTTTCGTTTCCCTAACTTTTTTCTGAAGCTCTTCCTTTGTTTTCTCGAATTCTTCTCTACTGACCTTGGTTCCTTTCATTTCGTTGAATATTCTCAGGAACATGTCTCTATCTTCTTCTCTCCGCTGTTCCTCATCCTCCCTTTCTTTCCGACGGCGTTCTTCTTCATCGTCTTCTTCTTCTTGACATTGTTGTTCTTCAGCTTTTCTTCTTCCCGGCCTCATTGCTCTTCAGCTTCTTTTCCTTCCCGGCGTCGTTGTCCCCAGCTTCCTTCTCTTCCCTGCGACGTTGTTCTTCAGCCTCCTTTTCCTCTCGGCGTCGTTGCTCTAGCTCCAACATTTTCGTGAGTTCCCCCATATCGTTGTAATTGGTCCTCCTCGTATTTATCATTAAATGTCTGGGCCTCTTCAGTCACTTATCCAGCTTTTCTTAAACCAATTGTTACGTTTTTACTCTGGATCATCGAATGAGGTATAACAGTTTTGTGAGAAAATATTATAGTGGTATCATATACGTTTTTGGTAAATGTTTCGATAATGTTATATATAGCACAACAATTATAAAATATATGAATCATGAATCTGATACGATGCAGATACATCGCATCACTATGACTTATACCGTGTGACACAGACTCATGGTACACCCCCGTTTTCTCCTTTGTTTTTCTAGCTATATTTTTGAAACTCGGAACAATGAATATGCTCACTGAACAGCATTTCTTGACATATCTGAAAGAAAAAAACAACTTCCAATTTTTCCGGAAATGACATCAACTTTCGATTCTTGAATGGGACACCCTGTATATTGTTACATGATCGGTTAGGGATGATCATGAGGAATCCAACGATACCAGGTTTTATGGTGTTATCTCCGATGACTACGGAGATATCGCCATTTATATTAATCATAAGCTCAACGAGTAGGAGAGAGAAACTTTTTCTGGCGGGTCAATCCAATTCTCTCTCCCACTCATTGAGCTTATGAATAAAATAAATGGCGATATCTCCGTAGTCATCGGAGATAACATCATCAAACCTGGTATCGTTGGATTCCTCATGATCATTCCTAGCCGATCATGTAACAATATACAGGGTGTCCCATTCAAGAATCGAAAGTTGATGTTATTTCCGGAAAAATTGGAAGTTGTTTTTTTCTTTCAGATATGTCGAGAAATGCTGTTCAGTGAGCTTATTCAATGTTCCGAATTTCAGAAATATAGCTAGAAAAACAAAGGAGAAAACGGGGGTGTACCCTGAGTCTGTGACACACGGTATAATATTGTAACACTGTTATGTATGTTATATCTGGATTTCTCTCTTCGACTTTTTAAAAAATGATACAATGGTGCCTACTACCACCGTGGAAAACACTGGATAGACTTGAACTGATTTATTTCAGATACTTGTTTAACAATGAAGAAGTGTTTAAAATATGAGTACTACTTAACTACTTGACTACTTCTCAACTACAGACTTTCATGGTCACGCAGGACCTATTTATAAGGTTCGGAATATAGTGTCAGCATTAGCATTGTGTGGAATGAAATGCGACCACTTGCTGATGCTGCACTATCAGCATTTTCACGAGAAGTTGTTATCGCTTGTAATTTGATATATGTGAGACATTGTCGTGAGACCGTATCTTTGCATATAACAACTCCCCTTTATTATAAAAAGCACTTTCTTTGAAATAATTCGTATTGAGTTGAATTTCTTCTTCCACTGGTTCTTGAATGTTGATGCTCGGTCTTCTCCTCGGAATGAACCTTGCCAAGGGACGAGGTGTCCTGCTAGGTCTTGGATCTGGTGGTGGTTGGTCGTTTGAGGCGGCTATACCAATTCGGATGGGTCCTCTGCGTCGGCATTTGCAACAGATGTAGAGAACGATCAAGGCGATGATCAACACTATAGTGCAATATGTGAACCAAGAGATATGTTTGTTCACAAATGGTTCGTTTATCATTTTATCGATTTCGTCTGAGTATTGACTCAATTTGTGTTGGGCTATATTGAGTTCGTCCACATTGATTTTATTGAGTTTCAGGGGTTTTAACTCAGGAAGGTGTCGTTTTTCAGGAAGGTGCTCACAGCAGCTATAGGGTATCTGTACTGCGTGATTCCTGTAGGTGATATTTTTGTATCTGTCGACGAGGAATTTGGAATGGATTCTCGTGCTCCCAACAAATGAACTACATCCAGGTTGGAGTTTCAGCAAAGAATTGGTTTTGACCAGTTTAGTTATTGGTTCCACATTGGTACATTTAATGGTGATTGGTAATACTTCGGATACTGTAATGAGCCATAGGTTGTCGTCTAGCTCTTTGATATTGTAATCCTTAGCGTAGATGATGGAAGATTGGCAGGTTTTTGGAGGGGCTGTCAACGTTCTAAGCAGCTGAGCTTCGCAAATGGCTTCACTATCCAACGGGTAGGGTAATACTTCAGAACAAATTCTCACGCCATGAATAATGATTTTACATTTTTCTAGATTTTGAAGCGAAATATACAACAAAGATTCATCATCTCTCGCGACATACTTTTGGAATGTTAGTAAAATGTGATGAAGCCCTGTTCTATTATCTGGTATTGGTATCGGCAATAGTGATAAAGAGTATACGTTTCTGGCTCGACTAATGGTATTTTCAAAACGAAAACTATTCTAGAATCGATTTGATATGCTTCAAGTTCAATGATCTCAATATATTGGGCAACATTTGAAAGTTGAATCGGTAAAGGCAAGTTATTTTTGTGAAGTGATTGAGAGATTCCCTGAAGTGAGTTGATCAAATCATTCGGAGTAATTATTGAGCTATGGAGTATTTTCAATCGAGCAAATGTGATTGAATTCAAAATGTCATCGAGAGTAGTTTCTAAGAAAAGATAGCTTTCCATTAATGTTTCGCATACTTCTAATGTTTTTAATTGTGCTTCGTGAAAGGCAAGATCATCTGAAAGGTTATAGATAGATTTTTCTATTTCCTTTATATCGCGATTGAAAGTTTCTTCATCGATCTGTAATTTTTGAATAGTTGAATTGAAATTTTTGATCACCGACGTGGTTACAGTTATTTGATTTTTCAAGAGGTTTTCTATTTGGTGTTCGTCTCGTGAAAGTTTTTCAATACAGCTAGAATAATATTCACCGTCTGATGCATCTAGGTTTCCGGTAATTGCTTTCCAGAAAGTTCCTACGCCGTTAATTAGGCCGCGTTTCGGTCTTTTTTCATATTTTTCGGTATCAGCGAATATTTCTCGATATTTCAAATTGAGTGAGGAGGATATCTGAGTCAAGAGACTGATGTGTGTTTTCACTTCAGTTTTGAAAGAAGTCATTCTCGGGTTTGATTGTTCAAACGTATATAACATATTTTCTAGAATTCTATCATTGTTAATAAGGGCTGAGTTTATGGAATCTAGATCTTTATATACAAGTAGGGTCCATTTATCGTTGGAAATTTTCAGAGTGGTTTCTTCATGAAGGAAGACGCCGATAGTATTGTTATTAGGTTGAATTGAGTATTGTGAATACGCTGCTGGAATTAGCAGGAGAAGCCTGAAAATAAAATTAATTTTCAGTATATGGTTTTAATCTATCGAAGTTTACTTTTGTTTTTTGTTTAGTATTCCAATTGACTAGCATTGCTGAATTTTGAAAAATTTCTATTATTTCGAATGGCCCATTGAATTTATTTCCAAGTTTATTTTGTATTTGAGATTCTTTAACGTAAACCTTGTCTCCTACTTTATATTCGGGTACAGAGGGTGAAATGTGCCTGTCGAATCTAATTTTTGATTGTTCCTTTTGTTTCTGGGTTCTTTCCCTTGCGATCTTGTAGTAATACGATATTTTGTTATTGAGATCTCGCACATACTTTGATATCAATTCTTTCTGATTATGAAGGGTTTCGGGTGGTCTAACTGAGGTGTGTCCGAATAAAAGTTCATAAGGTGTAAATCCATGTGTTTTGTTTTTACCGTTATTGTAACAAATAACAGCATAAGGCAAAACAGCTAAGGGGTGCTCGTGAAAGTTTTCAATTTTATTTGCTCTGATCATTTCTAAGAGAGTTGCATGAAAACGTTCCAAAGAGCCGTTTGATTGCGGGTGGTTGATGCTAGAAAATGACTGTTTAATGTCATAAAGCATACAGAGATCTCTCATCATTGTATTGTTGAACTCGCGACCGGAGTCACTATGAATTCTGAGTGGAGTCCCGTAGTGTTGAAGAAAAAGTATTAACGTATTGACAACTTATATTGCGGATTTATCCTCCATTGGGTATGCTTGGGTGAACTTTGTCAGTTCATCTCTAATAGTGAGAACATAATTTTTGTTTGGAATTTCTAGGATGTCTATGTTTATTCTTTCGAATGGTGTTTTAGGTGTTTCAGTAATTACAAGTGGACTGCTTAGGTTTTTCCTGCAAATTTTGACTTTTTGACAGGTTTCGCATTTTTTGATAAAATTTTCTACATCTTTTACTAGATTCGGCCAATTATATTTTTGTTTTATTCGCTTAACAGTCTCGTTGATACCTCGATGTAAGTTACTTTTACCAGAGTGACATTGGTCTATGATGATGGGAATTTCGTCTGTATCAAGGGTTTTTGTTAAATTTTGACAGATAGTTATTTTGATGTCTTTTTCTGCAAAAATGAAGGAAATCATTTCTAATATAGGTAGATCCAAATTATTTTAAACAAAATAAGTCTTTGAAAGGTCGATGTCGTTCTTCCATTTGTAAAGAGCGTAAAACAGAAGTTCGTTTACTGCGTCTGGGTTAAAAGGCAATGGAACTATATAATACTTCCTACCTTTAACTGATCTACTTGATAGGACATTGACTCTATTGTTGCGAAATTCGGCATTCTCTTCGAAAATATCGTCTATGATCTTTTCGTGGAGATCCTCTAATAGATTTTGTCGAAAAAACGTGAGAATATGTTTATGTTGTTTGTCTAGTAGTTGACTGTTATCGTAATTTATTTTTGAATATTCAATGAGAGATTGAGTTCGGTACAAATCAATAAAGGTGTAAAATTCATTTTGAATTTGTTCAAGAAGAGTTTCTTCGTTTTCTTGAGATTGTGGAGTGTCTTGGGATTTACTTGGTCCTGGAAGGGGTTGTTCGTCTGTCTGTTCGTTTGTCTGTTCGTTTGGATTTTCGTTTGACGCAAATATTGCAAGTTTTGACTGAAAATTCGCGCATTGTCTAAAATGATTGATTTTTATTCGGGAAAGTGCATCCGCGTTTTTATTTATTTTGCCGGGTTTGTATTCTATTTCGTAGTCGTATTCTTCAAGTTTCAACCGCCAACGTGCTAGCCTACTACCTGGGTCTTTAATTGAAAAGAGCCAAGTGAGGGGTCTGTGATCTGTAATCATTTTGAACTTTCTGCCGAAAAGGTAGGGTCGAAAATGTTTCACGGCCCATACAATCGCTAAAAGCTCTCTCTCGATGGTAGAGTATATAGTTTCAGCATTGCAGAGTGTCCTCGAAGCATACGCTATCGGAAGGTCTTTGCCTATAGTGCCTTGTGAAAGGAAGGCGCCTATAGCAAATGCACTAGCGTCTGTGGTCAAAAGGAAAGGTTCTTCAAAATTTGGGTATATTAAAATGGGACTGGAAGTGAGGGCTAGTTTCAGTTCATTGAATGATTTTTCACATTCTGAATCAACATTAAACGGAAAATCTTTTTGTAATAGTTTTGTTAGAGGTTTAGAGATTTTGGCGAAATTCGAGATAAAACGTCGGTAATATCCGGCTAAACCTAAAAACGATTTAATATCTTTTGGGGTTTTTGGTCGAGGAAAATCTCGAACGCATTCAACTTTGGACGGGTTTGGTTTTACGCCATCTTTGGTGATGATGTGGCCCAGATATGCAACTTCCTTTCTCAGGAATTTGCATTTGTCTGGTTGGATCTTAAGATTCGCTTTCCTCAGTCGTTTGAAGACTTCGGTTAGTATGGATATGTGTTCATGGATCGTGGGGGAATATATGATAATGTCATCCATGTATACGAGGCAGCGCTCGTTTTGGATGCCAAGGAGACCCAAATAGCACACGATGTCCTGAAGACGAACCATTTATGTCCCAGTTACGTCGATACGTCCCGGGACGGATAGGAGACATTCGAAGAACGTACATTACCGGATGTACTATGTATGTACTGGTTAGACGTCCCATGTAGGTACATACTTGGTCCCGTTCCAATCGGAATGTAATAAAAACGTACATGCTTGGAAGTACTATGTACGTACTTATTAAGTGTCCCTGATACGTTTACATTAACTCCTCTTCAGGTACGTACTTTTCGGAATGAATTAGGGACATACCAATGACGTGTTTTTTTTGTGAATCCCATGTACGTACTGCTCAGACGTATCATTTACGTACATGTTTGGAAGAACTATATTCGTACTATTTGGACCTTCCAGGTGCGTACATATTGAGTCCCTTTCAGATACGTATATTTCGAAACGTTTGCGGGACATAATAGTAATGACGTACATTTTTGGAAATCGTATGTACATACTATCTGGACGTCTCGTTGACGTACTTTTTTGTACATACTGTTTGGACCTCCCAAGTACGTACGGATTGGGTTCCTTTCATTTAATACATTTCTGTTAGTATGTACATACTGTTTGGACCTCCCAAGTACGTACGTATTGGGTCCCTTTCGGTTCAAGGGGTATTGGGATTTTGAGAGTGATCACTTAGTGTATTCATACATATATCAATATTGGTAATGGAATATTCATAATGAATTATTCCTAAAAAAATTTGGAAAAATTGAAACATCGACACGAGGTGAATTTAAATACCAGAAAATTACATACAGAATTTTTTGCACAGCAAATTTGATATTCCAAAACCGCCATCACATGAGACAGTGATCCTTTAGTGTTTTTTCGAATATATTTTCATTGTTACTGAACTTTCTGAAATTTTAATATTATCTCGAACAAAACTAACTTGAAGTCATCACATCTATAGCACCCAACTCCTTCTTAAAAACAATTCTCTCCGTGCCGTAGAGCGTAACAGTGGTCGACAATAATATCTCCATAGAAAAGGTCGAGAGTTCAAGCCCCGCAGCAGCCAGGTCTTTTTCCAGGTAAGTATTCGGTTAGATGGTTAGTACACGTGAATGAGTAAAATTTCCAACTTGACTATTTGGTAAAAAAGAAATGAATAATCCTGAATATGAAAACTTAGATTCATTAAGTGATATCATATGATATATCATTACGTTGTTCTCGAATATTGAGCTAATATTGCCAAATGTTTACATTTTTTTGTGGCCACTATTGATATCATCTACAATATAAGGTTGATATTCCCGTAATATTGAACCAATATTGGTCAAATATGTTTTTTCTACTTGGGATAGCGCACACAGAATGGAAAATGTACGTTTTCGGAATGTCCCAAACAGTTCCCCTTTCTGTACATTTCAGGTCCTGTGTGGACTAGAAAAGTACGTACCTGGGATTACCGACTATGCGGAAACGGTAAGTCGCAGGGAGGTCTTATGTACGTCTGTCGGAGACAAAAGTACGTCCTAAATACGTACAATGCATCCTCACCGTACATATGCAGTACGTCCACTGGACGTACTTGTGCTATTTGGGGAATGTTGTCCATCACTCGTTGAAAAGTTGATGGAGCATTCTTCAGCCCGAACGTCATACGAACAAATTCGTAGTGCCCATTCTCTACGGAGAAGGCTGTTTTTTGGACGTCTTTCGGGTCTATCTCTATCTGATGGAAACCTGACGCGAGATCGAGGGTAGTGAAGTACTGACACTTCCCGAGTTGATCAAGCAAATCAGAAATATTGGGCAGAGGGTATTTATCGTCCACAGAGTGCTCGTTCAGTTTTCGATCAGAGTCAGTTACGACTCGCCATTTGGGTTTGCCAGAAGCGTCTAGCTTTTTGGGGACTACCCAAACTGGGGACGACCATGGGGATGCGGATGGTTGAATGATCCCTTGATTGAGCATTTTAGAAATTTGGTTTTCAACCTCTTCCTTATGGATTTGGGGATATCTATAGGATTTACACTGGTCTTGCGTTATTTGTTTCGATAGTATGTTTAATTTCGTTCGTGAAGGTAAGATTGTCTCCCTCAAGGTAAAATATGTCAGAGAACTCTAAACAAAGGGCTGTTATCATTTGTTCTTCCTCTTGGTTCAAGTGATCAAGTCTCAATTGATTACGAATTTCTTGAGTTCGATCTATTTGTTCCAAATTTTGATCATTAGCAGTGTTAAAGTGCAGGGCTAATTCAAAACTTGATATCGGTTCTAAAATAAAGTCTGTGAAGTTTACGGTCTTTGGAATAGCATTGGCATTTATGATTGACGTCAAGAATTCACCTTTCTCGTTAATTTTCACTAAGGCATTCGGTATTCTGACTTTCTCTTTTTCCTGTGCTAGCAGTATAGCATCAGTGTTCTTGAGGTTGCTTTTAAGTTTGAATACTCGTTCCATCCTAGGTTCAATTGAAATTTTATTTGTTTCACTATCGGTTTTAATATCGTCTTCTGTAACTTTGAATAAAGGAACTGTTTTGGAATCTGTTATCAGTTGTTTGTTTTTCAGATCTATGATACAGTTATAATGTTCAAGAAAATCAGATCCTAATAGACCATCGAATTCAATGTCTAAATCATAAACGAATACTTATGTGGATCATTGTCTTTAAAATTCATCAAAGTAGATTCTGTTATAAAAACTTTCTGGTCTGTGATTCCGTGGACTATTACATTTTCGGGAAATCGGTGAAGATATTTTTCACAAGTTTTTGGCTTGAATATGGAAATTCCAGCGCCAGTGTCGATGAGTATTTTGAATGTATTTGTTAGGTCTTTTATATAGTAGAGATTTTTAGAATTCATTGCGTGCAGTGAGCTTACATAAAACGTTGCTCCGGGAAATTCAGATCGGGATGGTAGTCTCCTAAGTTCATTGATTGGACTTGCGTTTGAATTTCCGATATTGGGTCGTTGGTTTGGTTGGAATCCGGAGGGTGATTTTGAGAAGGGAGTGAAAGAAAATCCTGATATTCATCGTTATTCACACCACTATTATATTGATCGTATTGGTCATACTGAGAGTATTGGTTGCAATAATGTTGAGGGTTTTGGCTATTATCCGTATAATAGTCATCGAATCTTCGGCTACTATCTTCATAATAATTTTGTGATTCTGAATAATTAACTGAATCGAAATCTTGGTATTCTGTATCTTGGTAATTCATACAGAATGTTCTTTGTTGGTTGAAATTAGGGTTGCGTTGAATAACTGGAGGACGAAAATTGTTCTGAGACTGATTTTGATTTTTGAAAACTGGTTTCGGTTGGGTATTCTGAAATTGTTGTGGGTTTTTCTGCATATTTTGAAATGGTGGTCTCGGATGGTTATTTTGGTAATTTACTGGGGGTCGATTTTGTTGAAAAGTGTCGGGTCTCGAAAAGTTTGTATTAGAATTCTGGGGAAAATTCGAGTTAAAGGATCTTTGCCTTTGTCGACATTCGTGTGACGAGTGGCCAAGATGTCCACAAAATGTACATTTCGGAGGGTGAGATGAATGAGGTTTTCTGGGAATATTGTTTCTTACTTGTTGTTCTCAAAATAGGACGATTGAAGTTCTCTTCTAATGCGCATATGTGCTTCAAGCATGTCTCTAGGGTTTCCTGCGCGAATTATCTGGCCTAGTCTAGGTTCTAGTCCGGTAAGTAGAGTGTTCAATGTCATAGTTTCGATTAATCTTGACTGAGCCTGTTTCTGCTCTACAGTAAGAGCACTTTTCTGAATACAAGCATGCATCTTAGCGTTGTGTACTTGTAAACGATTAAAGGAAATTAAAGCGGTTTCGTTTGGTAATTGTTTCAATCGTTGAAGATCTTGAATTCAAACTCAATAGGTGCCTAATTTCATGATAAGTTTCAGGGTTTCTCGAGCTTATGAGTTGGGCAGCTCTTCCTCGGAGTTTATTTTTGATATGAATAGTTAATAAATTTTTCTGATCACGAGTTGCCATTTGATAAGCACAATCACAAGCATTCATGAAGGTTGTAAGAAAAATTTGATCTCCTTCAAATTCAGGGACAATTGAAAATATCTCAGATAATTTATATGGTTCAATTTCGGGTATTGGTTCGGGGCGGGCTTGATTTTCATTATCATTATTGTCCATGTTGCTCAATTAATTGATCTCACTCGAACAGTATCAAATGTTAATAATAATTAATTTATACTTTTTTCGAATAGTCGAACTGTGAGACTATTTTCTATTATAATAGAACAGGTTATTATTGTAAACTGGGTTTCGGCTTAAGTTAATAATCAATCGGTATGATTATTGGAAATATGTAAAACGAGATGATTGATTCTTTGTCACTTACAATAGTTCTTTCATGGGTGATTCGTCTTGTTCTTGAAGTTTCCACCAGGGGCTTCACCGGGTGTTCCTTCCGTGGGCTTCAAGTGATGACTCCTCAGGTTCTTTGTTTCCTCAAAGGATTGGAATCCACCGCTACCAGTTAGAAGGTTTCCTTGTTCTAGCAGCGTTCAAGAATCCTACAGCGACTGCGCCAATTGTTATATCTAGATTTCTCTCTTCGACTATTTAAAAAAATGATACAATGGTGGCTACTACCACCGTGGAAAACACTGGATAGACTTGAACTGATTTATTTCAGATACTTGTTTAACAGTGAAGGAGTGTTTAAAATATGAGTACTACTTAACTACTTGACTACTTCTCAACTACTGACTTTCATGGTCACGCAGGACCTATTTATAAGGTTCGGAATATAGTGTCAGCATTAGCATTGTGGGGAATGAAATGCGACCACTTGCTGATGCTGCACTATCAGCATTTTCACGAGAAGTTGTTATCGCTTGTAATTTGATATATGTGAGACATTGTCGTGAGACCGTATCTTTGCATATAACATGTATCCTACCCAGACATTTCACTATCACACCTCTTTAACATACATGTTAAAGTAACATAATGATAATTCAACATATAATATTGTAATGTAACTGTTGCATTGAGGTTATATCACAATGTGGGGTCTTTGTACTACTTGGAGTAAATGTCTCCATTCTCAGAAGGATGGTATCAGAGATCTCCTGAGTGGGATCACCAGATGAAAAACAGACCTTTTCCAAGGATAATCAGAGAAAAATATTCGAAGGCCGTCCCAGTCGGCTGATTTGTTTTACCAGACGCGCCGTGTGGGTGACTTAACAATTATTGGAGCTGAATACGAACAAGTGGTCGAAATCAAAGTTCGATCAGAACCCAAGGGAGGGTAAAATTTGGTCTGATGAAGCTCAGGACGAGGTTGTGAAACATGTCCAGTGTATGTTCAATACTAATTGATCTATTAGTTGTTCCAGATCATAAGTAATTCATAGAAATAGCAAATGCCTCTGCCTGTAGTTCTTCTTTATCTATTTCGAATTCAATCCATGACGAATTATGTACATTTAACTAACCCAGTATGGTGACTTCAGTAGTTGGATGGTTTTCTTTAATGAAGTCGATCTTTTCCGATAGAAATTCGAATAGTCTATCAATAGAGTCATTGTATGGGTATTCATTTTGAAGATTTGACGATTTCCTTGATATAATTTCTTGCAATACACGAAAAATTTAGTTTGAGTGAAAAAATATCTGGTTCAGAGAGAAGACGTTATGAAGTATCGAGAGGAATCATTAAATGACAGGATTCCAATTTCATTCAACGAAACTCAACTGGACATTCTATCCCATGCACCTCTTTCAATTGAGCACGTGAAGATTAATGATGCATATTCAAAGCTGCACTAAAGCAGTTTCTAATAATTTTTTTATTGATAGTGTAGTAGGTAAATATATCAAATTGTCGATTCGAATAGCATCATGAGCCGATGCAGGCAAGAGTATGTTTGGCACACTTCTCATCTCTTTTCCTCACATCAGAGATAAAATTGTCCTACCTCAAACTGGTTCACACGTACACGGAAATTTTCACTTTTAAAATACTACGGCTACCACAGATATGGACTGGTTAGCATTTGAACCCAGCTGAAATCAACGAACGATATCAATGTAAGAGTAACCACTATGATAGCCCTGTGTCCCTTTAGAGAATAATAGAAACACTCAACTGATAATAGCCCAGAAAGTTGAAATTTTGATTGAGAGAGTCTGTCTGGGTAAGAAAAAGTTTTCGTCAATATAAGTTCCAAATTATATGCTCATCATCAGTTATCTTAGGTACTCTCAATAATTCAGAACGCTTGAAACGATAATAGTATATAAGGGTGATTCATAACTCTGGAATTCAATTTGTGAGAGGGTACTTCAGTGCCAAAAGAGAATAGATTCGAGTAAGGAACCTATGTCCGCAAATGTCTCCCTGGGGTGCTAGTGTCCTATGCCACTTCAACCTAGTTTCGGATGAAACTGTGCTTCATTTAAAGTTTTTTACATTTAATTTTTTTTCGTTTGATTGCGGGTGGTTGATGCTAGAAAATGACTGTTTAATGTCATAAAGCATACAGAGATCTCTCATCATTGTATTGTTGAACTCGCGACCGGAGTCACTATGAATTCTGAGTGGAGTCCCGTAGTGTTGAAGAAAAAGTATTAACGTATTGACAACTTATATTGCGGATTTATCCTCCATTGGGTATGCTTGGGTGAACTTTGTCAGTTCATCTCTAATAGTGAGAACATAATTTTTGTTTGGAATTTCTAGGATGTCTATGTTTATTCTTTCGAATGGTGTTTTAGGTGTTTCAGTAATTACAAGTGGACTGCTTAGGTTTTTCCTGCAAATTTTGACTTTTTGACAGGTTTCGCATTTTTTGATAAAATTTTCTACATCTTTTACTAGATTCGGCCAATTATATTTTTGTTTTATTCGCTTAACAGTCTCGTTGATACCTCGATGTAAGTTACTTTTACCAGAGTGACATTGGTCTATGATGATGGGAATTTCGTCTGTATCAAGGGTTTTTGTTAAATTTTGACAGATAGTTATTTTGATGTCTTTTTCTGCAAAAATGAAGGAAATCATTTCTAATATAGGTAGATCCAAATTATTTTAAACAAAATAAGTCTTTGAAAGGTCGATGTCGTTCTTCCATTTGTAAAGAGCGTAAAACAGAAGTTCGTTTACTGCGTCTGGGTTAAAAGGCAATGGAACTATATAATACTTCCTACCTTTAACTGATCTACTTGATAGGACATTGACTCTATTGTTGCGAAATTCGGCATTCTCTTCGAAAATATCGTCTATGATCTTTTCGTGGAGATCCTCTAATAGATTTTGTCGAAAAAACGTGAGAATATGTTTATGTTGTTTGTCTAGTAGTTGACTGTTATCGTAATTTATTTTTGAATATTCAATGAGAGATTGAGTTCGGTACAAATCAATAAAGGTGTAAAATTCATTTTGAATTTGTTCAAGAAGAGTTTCTTCGTTTTCTTGAGATTGTGGAGTGTCTTGGGATTTACTTGGTCCTGGAAGGGGTTGTTCGTCTGTCTGTTCGTTTGTCTGTTCGTTTGGATTTTCGTTTGACGCAAATATTGCAAGTTTTGACTGAAAATTCGCGCATTGTCTAAAATGATTGATTTTTATTCGGGAAAGTGCATCCGCGTTTTTATTTATTTTGCCGGGTTTGTATTCTATTTCGTAGTCGTATTCTTCAAGTTTCAACCGCCAACGTGCTAGCCTACTACCTGGGTCTTTAATTGAAAAGAGCCAAGTGAGGGGTCTGTGATCTGTAATCATTTTGAACTTTCTGCCGAAAAGGTAGGGTCGAAAATGTTTCACGGCCCATACAATCGCTAAAAGCTCTCTCTCGATGGTAGAGTATATAGTTTCAGCATTGCAGAGTGTCCTCGAAGCATACGCTATCGGAAGGTCTTTGCCTATAGTGCCTTGTGAAAGGAAGGCGCCTATAGCAAATGCACTAGCGTCTGTGGTCAAAAGGAAAGGTTCTTCAAAATTTGGGTATATTAAAATGGGACTGGAAGTGAGGGCTAGTTTCAGTTCATTGAATGATTTTTCACATTCTGAATCAACATTAAACGGAAAATCTTTTTGTAATAGTTTTGTTAGAGGTTTAGAGATTTTGGCGAAATTCGAGATAAAACGTCGGTAATATCCGGCTAAACCTAAAAACGATTTAATATCTTTTGGGGTTTTTGGTCGAGGAAAATCTCGAACGCATTCAACTTTGGACGGGTTTGGTTTTACGCCATCTTTGGTGATGATGTGGCCCAGATATGCAACTTCCTTTCTCAGGAATTTGCATTTGTCTGGTTGGATCTTAAGATTCGCTTTCCTCAGTCGTTTGAAGACTTCGGTTAGTATGGATATGTGTTCATGGATCGTGGGGGAATATATGATAATGTCATCCATGTATACGAGGCAGCGCTCGTTTTGGATGCCAAGGAGACCCAAATAGCACACGATGTCCTGAAGACGAACCATTTATGTCCCAGTTACGTCGATACGTCCCGGGACGGATAGGAGACATTCGAAGAACGTACATTACCGGATGTACTATGTATGTACTGGTTAGACGTCCCATGTAGGTACATACTTGGTCCCGTTCCAATCGGAATGTAATAAAAACGTACATGCTTGGAAGTACTATGTACGTACTTATTAAGTGTCCCTGATACGTTTACATTAACTCCTCTTCAGGTACGTACTTTTCGGAATGAATTAGGGACATACCAATGACGTGTTTTTTTTGTGAATCCCATGTACGTACTGCTCAGACGTATCATTTACGTACATGTTTGGAAGAACTATATTCGTACTATTTGGACCTTCCAGGTGCGTACATATTGAGTCCCTTTCAGATACGTATATTTCGAAACGTTTGCGGGACATAATAGTAATGACGTACATTTTTGGAAATCGTATGTACATACTATCTGGACGTCTCGTTGACGTACTTTTTTGTACATACTGTTTGGACCTCCCAAGTACGTACGGATTGGGTTCCTTTCATTTAATACATTTCTGTTAGTATGTACATACTGTTTGGACCTCCCAAGTACGTACGTATTGGGTCCCTTTCTGTTCAAGGGGTATTGGGATTTTGAGAGTGATCACTTAGTGTATTCATACATATATCAATATTGGTAATGGAATATTCATAATGAATTATTCCTAAAAAAATTTGGAAAAATTGAAACATCGACACGAGGTGAATTTAAATACCAGAAAATTACATACAGAATTTTTTGCACAGCAAATTTGATATTCCAAAACCGCCATCACATGAGACAGTGATCCTTTAGTGTTTTTTCGAATATATTTTCATTGTTACTGAACTTTCTGAAATTTTAATATTATCTCGAACAAAACTAACTTGAAGTCATCACATCTATAGCACCCAACTCCTTCTTAAAAACAATTCTCTCCGTGCCGTAGAGCGTAACAGTGGTCGACAATAATATCTCCATAGAAAAGGTCGAGAGTTCAAGCCCCGCAGCAGCCAGGTCTTTTTCCAGGTAAGTATTCGGTTAGATGGTTAGTACACGTGAATGAGTAAAATTTCCAACTTGACTATTTGGTAAAAAAGAAATGAATAATCCTGAATATGAAAACTTAGATTCATTAAGTGATATCATATGATATATCATTACGTTGTTCTCGAATATTGAGCTAATATTGCCAAATGTTTACATTTTTTTGTGGCCACTATTGATATCATCTACAATATAAGGTTGATATTCCCGTAATATTGAACCAATATTGGTCAAATATGTTTTTTCTACTTGGGATAGCGCACACAGAATGGAAAATGTACGTTTTCGGAATGTCCCAAACAGTTCCCCTTTCTGTACATTTCAGGTCCTGTGTGGACTAGAAAAGTACGTACCTGGGATTACCGACTATGCGGAAACGGTAAGTCGCAGGGAGGTCTTATGTACGTCTGTCGGAGACAAAAGTACGTCCTAAATACGTACAATGCATCCTCACCGTACATATGCAGTACGTCCACTGGACGTACTTGTGCTATTTGGGGAATGTTGTCCATCACTCGTTGAAAAGTTGATGGAGCATTCTTCAGCCCGAACGTCATACGAACAAATTCGTAGTGCCCATTCTCTACGGAGAAGGCTGTTTTTTGGACGTCTTTCGGGTCTATCTCTATCTGATGGAAACCTGACGCGAGATCGAGGGTAGTGAAGTACTGACACTTCCCGAGTTGATCAAGCAAATCAGAAATATTGGGCAGAGGGTATTTATCGTCCACAGAGTGCTCGTTCAGTTTTCGATCAGAGTCAGTTACGACTCGCCATTTGGGTTTGCCAGAAGCGTCTAGCTTTTTGGGGACTACCCAAACTGGGGACGACCATGGGGATGCGGATGGTTGAATGATCCCTTGATTGAGCATTTTAGAAATTTGGTTTTCAACCTCTTCCTTATGGATTTGGGGATATCTATAGGATTTACACTGGTCTTGCGTTATTTGTTTCGATAGTATGTTTAATTTCGTTCGTGAAGGTAAGATTGTCTCCCTCAAGGTAAAATATGTCAGAGAACTCTAAACAAAGGGCTGTTATCATTTGTTCTTCCTCTTGGTTCAAGTGATCAAGTCTCAATTGATTACGAATTTCTTGAGTTCGATCTATTTGTTCCAAATTTTGATCATTAGCAGTGTTAAAGTGCAGGGCTAATTCAAAACTTGATATCGGTTCTAAAATAAAGTCTGTGAAGTTTACGGTCTTTGGAATAGCATTGGCATTTATGATTGACGTCAAGAATTCACCTTTCTCGTTAATTTTCACTAAGGCATTCGGTATTCTGACTTTCTCTTTTTCCTGTGCTAGCAGTATAGCATCAGTGTTCTTGAGGTTGCTTTTAAGTTTGAATACTCGTTCCATCCTAGGTTCAATTGAAATTTTATTTGTTTCACTATCGGTTTTAATATCGTCTTCTGTAACTTTGAATAAAGGAACTGTTTTGGAATCTGTTATCAGTTGTTTGTTTTTCAGATCTATGATACAGTTATAATGTTCAAGAAAATCAGATCCTAATAGACCATCGAATTAAATGTCTAAATCATAAACGAATACTTATGTGGATCATTGTCTTTAAAATTCATCAAAGTAGATTCTGTTATAAAAACTTTCTGGTCTGTGATTCCGTGGACTATTACATTTTCGGGAAATCGGTGAAGATATTTTTCACAAGTTTTTGGCTTGAATATGGAAATTCCAGCGCCAGTGTCGATGAGTATTTTGAATGTATTTGTTAGGTCTTTTATATAGTAGAGATTTTTAGAATTCATTGCGTGCAGTGAGCTTACATAAAACGTTGCTCCGGGAAATTCAGATCGGGATGGTAGTCTCCTAAGTTCATTGATTGGACTTGCGTTTGAATTTCCGATATTGGGTCGTTGGTTTGGTTGGAATCCGGAGGGTGATTTTGAGAAGGGAGTGAAAGAAAATCCTGATATTCATCGTTATTCACACCACTATTATATTGATCGTATTGGTCATACTGAGAGTATTGGTTGCAATAATGTTGAGGGTTTTGGCTATTATCCGTATAATAGTCATCGAATCTTCGGCTACTATCTTCATAATAATTTTGTGATTCTGAATAATTAACTGAATCGAAATCTTGGTATTCTGTATCTTGGTAATTCATACAGAATGTTCTTTGTTGGTTGAAATTAGGGTTGCGTTGAATAACTGGAGGACGAAAATTGTTCTGAGACTGATTTTGATTTTTGAAAACTGGTTTCGGTTGGGTATTCTGAAATTGTTGTGGGTTTTTCTGCATATTTTGAAATGGTGGTCTCGGATGGTTATTTTGGTAATTTACTGGGGGTCGATTTTGTTGAAAAGTGTCGGGTCTCGAAAAGTTTGTATTAGAATTCTGGGGAAAATTCGAGTTAAAGGATCTTTGCCTTTGTCGACATTCGTGTGACGAGTGGCCAAGATGTCCACAAAATGTACATTTCGGAGGGTGAGATGAATGAGGTTTTCTGGGAATATTGTTTCTTACTTGTTGTTCTCAAAATAGGACGATTGAAGTTCTCTTCTAATGCGCATATGTGCTTCAAGCATGTCTCTAGGGTTTCCTGCGCGAATTATCTGGCCTAGTCTAGGTTCTAGTCCGGTAAGTAGAGTGTTCAATGTCATAGTTTCGATTAATCTTGACTGAGCCTGTTTCTGCTCTACAGTAAGAGCACTTTTCTGAATACAAGCATGCATCTTAGCGTTGTGTACTTGTAAACGATTAAAGGAAATTAAAGCGGTTTCGTTTGGTAATTGTTTCAATCGTTGAAGATCTTGAATTCAAACTCAATAGGTGCCTAATTTCATGATAAGTTTCAGGGTTTCTCGAGCTTATGAGTTGGGCAGCTCTTCCTCGGAGTTTATTTTTGATATGAATAGTTAATAAATTTTTCTGATCACGAGTTGCCATTTGATAAGCACAATCACAAGCATTCATGAAGGTTGTAAGAAAAATTTGATCTCCTTCAAATTCAGGGACAATTGAAAATATCTCAGATAATTTATATGGTTCAATTTCGGGTATTGGTTCGGGGCGGGCTTGATTTTCATTATCATTATTGTCCATGTTGCTCAATTAATTGATCTCACTCGAACAGTATCAAATGTTAATAATAATTAATTTATACTTTTTTCGAATAGTCGAACTGTGAGACTATTTTCTATTATAATAGAACAGGTTATTATTGTAAACTGGGTTTCGGCTTAAGTTAATAATCAATCGGTATGATTATTGGAAATATGTAAAACGAGATGATTGATTCTTTGTCACTTACAATAGTTCTTTCATGGGTGATTCGTCTTGTTCTTGAAGTTTCCACCAGGGGCTTCACCGGGTGTTCCTTCCGTGGGCTTCAAGTGATGACTCCTCAGGTTCTTTGTTTCCTCAAAGGATTGGAATCCACCGCTACCAGTTAGAAGGTTTCCTTGTTCTAGCAGCGTTCAAGAATCCTACAGCGACTGCGCCAATTGTTATATCTAAATTTCTCTCTTCGACTATTTAAAAAATGATACAATGGTGGCTACTACCACCGTGGAAAACACTGGATAGACTTGAACTGATTTATTTCAGATACTTGTTTAACAGTGAAGGAGTGTTTAAAATATGAGTACTACTTAACTACTTGACTACTTCTCAACTACTGACTTTCATGGTCACGCAGGACCTATTTATAAGGTTCGGAATATAGTGTCAGCATTAGCATTGTGGGGAATGAAATGCGACCACTTGCTGATGCTGCACTATCAGCATTTTCACGAGAAGTTGTTATCGCTTGTAATTTGATATATGTGAGACATTGTCGTGAGACCGTATCTTTGCATATAACATGTATCCTACCCAGACATTTCACTATCACACCTCTTTAACATACATGTTAAAGTAACATAATGATAATTCAACATATAATATTGTAATGTAACTGTTGCATTGAGGTTATATCACAATGTGGGGTCTTTGTACTACTTGGAGTAAATGTCTCCATTCTCAGAAGGATGGTATCAGAGATCTCCTGAGTGGGATCACCAGATGAAAAACAGACCTTTTCCAAGGATAATCAGAGAAAAATATTCGAAGGCCGTCCCAGTCGGCTGATTTGTTTTACCAGACGCGCCGTGTGGGTGACTTAACAATTATTGGAGCTGAATACGAACAAGTGGTCGAAATCAAAGTTCGATCAGAACCCAAGGGAGGGTAAAATTTGGTCTGATGAAGCTCAGGACAAGGTTGTGAAACATGTCCAGTGTATGTTCAATACTAATTGATCTATTAGTTGTTCCAGATCATAAGTAATTCATAGAAATAGCAAATGCCTCTGCCTGTAGTTCTTCTTTATCTATTTCGAATTCAATCCATGACGAATTATGTACATTTAACTAACCCAGTATGGTGACTTCAGTAGTTGGATGGTTTTCTTTAATGAAGTCGATCTTTTCCGATAGAAATTCGAATAGTCTATCAATAGAGTCATTGTATGGGTATTCATTTTGAAGATTTGACGATTTCCTTGATATAATTTCTTGCAATACACGAAAAATTTAGTTTGAGTGAAAAAATATCTGGTTCAGAGAGAAGACGTTATGAAGTATCGAGAGGAATCATTAAATGACAGGATTCCAATTTCATTCAACGAAACTCAACTGGACATTCTATCCCATGCACCTCTTTCAATTGAGCACGTGAAGATTAATGATGCATATTCAAAGCTGCACTAAAGCAGTTTCTAATAATTTTTTTATTGATAGTGTAGTAGGTAAATATATCAAATTGTCGATTCGAATAGCATCATGAGCCGATGCAGGCAAGAGTATGTTTGGCACACTTCTCATCTCTTTTCCTCACATCAGAGATAAAATTGTCCTACCTCAAACTGGTTCACACGTACACGGAAATTTTCACTTTTAAAATACTACGGCTACCACAGATATGGACTGGTTAGCATTTGAACCCAGC
This sequence comes from Zygogramma bicolorata, assembly GCA_032362365.1. Classification (NCBI taxonomy): domain Eukaryota; kingdom Metazoa; phylum Arthropoda; class Insecta; order Coleoptera; family Chrysomelidae; genus Zygogramma; species Zygogramma bicolorata. The sequence goes on along the minus strand of JAVJAQ010005672.1, from coordinate 2,676,503 downwards.
TGAAATCAACGAACGATATCAATGTAAGAGTAACCACTATGATAGCCCTGTGTCCCTTTAGAGAATAATAGAAACACTCAACTGATAATAGCCCAGAAAGTTGAAATTTTGATTGAGAGAGTCTGTCTGGGTAAGAAAAAGATGAGTTTCGTATGGTTCATACGAGTGTATTAATAACCATTACATGAGAGTTGCATACGCTATTTTATCTACACCCAATAAATAATGAGAAACTATGAATATTATATTATTAGGTATTTATATTGAACATAATAATAGTAGGTAATTAATCGTATTTCTTCGAAAAATTTTACAAAATTATAATTAATGGTATAAGCACGGAAAATACAACAATGAGAAATGAAGAGAAGGAAAAGAAATGAAAAACAATCTCTGCCGAAGTCAGAACTTGATTCCGGACGTTTCTGATCACTGCCGGCGCCATCGACCACTCGGCCATGAGAGCTCATTTGGTTCGGTCGAAAATAAAAACATATATGTTGCATTTATCAAATGAAAAATATAATCCCTTCGATTGTATTTTTTTTCTTGTCTAAGACATCTGTGGAGGAGTCGCTGGTAATTCTTCTATATCACTGCTATAAGACATTTTCATGCGATTATCAAAAATTGACTGAATTCTTCAAAAATTCAATACCCACTGATTTTGACTTGACAAACGTCAAAATGCAAAGCTTGCACATCATGCTTGAATGAAAAATAATAGGTTTCTATTGGTTGAAAATATGTATCGTGATGAAAATCTGTATCGTAATGGGTTTCATTATAAAACGAGTTATGAGCTTATAAGTGTATTATAATAGTACGGGGGTAGATAAAAGATATTACATGTTACAATTGAAATACTCCTCAATTGTCTGAGAACTATTAATTTTTTTCCTTCATATGAAATCACTAATGTAATATCTACAATATCGTCCAACTTGGTTACAGCTGTTCAAACCGAATATGACGTACTTGCCTGAAAATTTGCTCATGGTTTTGTAAATGGTGATAATTATTAAGAAATGATTCAGTTATGGGAAGTTTATATGGGTATTTCATTAAAATGAGTATTAAAAATGACATACTTACGTTGATATTCAATGAAGCATCATAATACCCTATCAACTAGGGAAACATTTTCAAACATTCGTTCCTTCACTCCAATGTTATCTTATGGCACTGACTAACATAATATATCAGTGTGATCCCATAGTTCCGAAACTCCCTATATCAGAATTTTCATTTCGCCTCCTTGATTTGATTCGTTTTGACATATTTTATAAATGCTTGAGCAAAATGGAGTTTGTGATTTTACTCAATAGCGAAAGCTCGGGTTCGGCTCAGCTAGCTGGTAAATAATAGCTATGGCCATCTTCTTCACAGCAATACAAAACTCATTATTGGAATTTTACTTCAACGGATTACATGTAATAAGAACTCTCACCACTATTTTCATGCCTTTCATGCCTTTTGGTCAATTAGTCAACAAAACTGATAAACATCCATGGCTGCATTTCGTATCAGTATAGCAAGTGATTCGACCTCACTTAAACTCCATATACCGTGTGAAAACAAATTATAGTTTGATGAGGCCGATATTTTTGACAATAAAACAATTGCATATCACTTTTGGGTCAATCGGGAATAAAATCGAGTCAAACATTATGGATTGAACCCTAAGATTAAGATTAAAATACGGGGCTTATGTGCTGAACAGCCACTACACTGCGACCTTTGCAGGTCTGTTGTGCGTGCCCTCATGTATGCTGGAGTTCCTCGTCTAGATCCGTCCTTGTAACTAGACTCATAGGCCAGACCTTAAGTTTTCCAAATATTGAGAGGGTTGTGGTTTTTCCATAGATAGATAGATAGAACTTTATTCAAGTAGGAATCCTAATATACATATGCGAGATATAGTAATATTAAAGTAAGGTAAAATAGGTCAATATATATATGAGTACAGTACAATATAAACATAAAAATAAATGAATAATATAAAATGAGACATAGTATAAAATATCAAATCACATAAGCAGTACGTTTTATAAGCACTCATCAAAGCTGAAATATTAAAAATAGACTAAATCAACTTGCATGACAAATCAGTTCAAAATTTGACTAAAGTTGCAAACCTTAGCATTGACAGACCTTCGCAGTAGCACAGTATGTGTGCTGAGGTTTCCTCATCCTCTTGGCAGAACCTGCATAAGGTTGTGTCTGCCAGTCCGATGTTGTTCATATGTTTGTTGAGTCTACAGTGTCCTGTCAGAATTCTAGTTGAATGCCTATTTTGACTTAGTAGGTACTCCGTGAATTTTGGCGATGGCTCTTTAATGAACTCTTTGGCCTGTTTCATACCCGGCGTCTTATTCTACCATTTTTGAGATTGTTTTTCCTTCCAGGTGCTGTTACAAGTTTCTCGCAGCGCTTTGCTATACCACAAAAGGGTTCTGGGCCAATGGGGGAGCATCGTGCTCCTTCTCGTGCTAGTGAATCAGCCTCTTCATTGTCCTTGTATCCTGTATGGCCTGGTACCCAGGCTAAAGACTGTTTTGACTGCCTAGCTCTTGTAGCTTTTCTAGGTAGTTCCAGACCAGTTTGGAGTTAACCTGCATGGAGCTGATTGCTTTTATAGCTGTTTGGCGATCAGAGTATATAGCAATGATCTTTTCCTTGAACTCTTGCCTTGATAACTCTTCTGGGCAGTGGCGTATTGCTGCAGTTTCTGTCTGGAATATCGTCACTTTGTAACCTAAGCTCAGTGAGACTTTTGTCTTTAGTTTGACTATATTAATTCCTGCTCCTATACCTTTCTCGGTTTTTGAGCCGTCTGTGTTGCAGGCAATTTCTAGATTGATTGGAGGTCCTCCCTTCCATGCCTCTCTACCTGTTATAATTGTTTTGGAGTTTTTTCCGAAGGTATACTTGGGAAGCATCTCATACGATGGCATTCCCATTATGGGGTCGTTTTTCAACTCTTTGTTTAGCTCGTTGTACATCTTACCGTTCAATGTGCTTATAGGTGTTTGCCCTCTGATTAATCTACTGGTGACTGACCTGGCTTCCCCTTGAATATATATGTGTAGTGGCGTTAGGTTCATCAAGACTTCTAATGCGGCTGTTGGGGTTGTTCTCAAAGCGCCCGTGGCAGCCAGGCAAGCTTGCCTTTGAATGCCACTCAGCCTTCGAATCGCCCCAGCCTGCTGAGTCTTTGGCCACTATACCACCGAACCATATGCTATCATGGGTAAGATGACCCTGGTATATAGCCATATGGTCATTTGAGGTTGTGAACCCCAATTTTTCCCGCACACCCTTCTACACAAGTTGAAGGCTATCGTGCTTTTTTGGATTATTTTTTGTAGGTGTTGATTTCATGTCAACTTGTGGTCAAAAATGACTCCCAAGTATTTTGCCTCTTGTGCAATTGGAATTTCTACCCCGTTCAGAACTGGTGGCTTCAGCCCTCCAAGGATATTCTTTTTCGTGAAGACTACTAGAGTAGTTTTGAGAGGGGTTTACAGTTAGTTCCGTCTCCTGGCATCATTTATTTATTATGTATGCTCCGAGACAGTTCTTGCGAATTTGCCCCTTGCGATAATTGCGAGGTCATCGGCATATCCTAAACAATGCATGCCTTTGGATTTCAGCTTCGTCAGTAGTTCGTCCACTAGGATAGCCCACAGTAGGGGCGATAACACCCCTCCTTGCGGACGCCCCTTGCCTGCTCTAGCTTTGACTGTAGTTTCGCTTGTGGATGATATTATTACCCTTGTTTCCAGACTGGCGTTTATCCACTTACACAGGAGAGTTGGAACCCCTTTTCTATTTAGATCGTTGGTGATGGACTTTGTAGATGCGTTATTCAAGGCACCCTCGATGTTGACAAATGTCGCCATGGCTATCCCCTTATCCTCTAGGAATTTTTTCAGTAGCCTGTTAAAATCATCCAGTGCCAGATCTGTTGACTTACCTGGCTGGTACGCATATTGGCATTCGTTGAGAGGGGTTTATTGATAATACCTCATCTCTTATGTATCTACCTATCAGTCTTTCCAGTGTTTTGAGCAGGAAAGACACTAGACTAATTGGTCGGTATGACTTGGGCGTCATATCATTCACTTTCCCTATCTTGGGTATATAGATGTCTCTGCCTTTTTGCCACTCATTTGGTATGTATCTCATGGCTATGCAAGCCTTATATATTCTACATAAGTATGGAATCTGTGATTCATGTCCCTTTTGAAGTAGGATGGGATATATTGCATCCTCTCCTGGAGATTCGTATGACTGGAATTCACTTATAGCCCACCTAATTCTGTTTGGCCTTGTTATCTCATCAGTCCCCAGTTCGAAGCATTCGGCTTGCTTTGCGGACATTGCACCACTATTGGGTCCTTTAGAATTGTTGCGGCCGGAAAATGTGCCTTGATGAGCATTTCTATACTTTCCCCGAAGGTTGTTGTGTAGGTGTCATCGTCCTTTTTTAGGAAACTTATCTAGTTTGTGATACCCTCTTTAGCTAGCACTTTGTGGGTTCTCGAACAAGTGGGTGTATCCATTACCTCTTCACAAAATTTCCTCCACGATTGCCTCTTAGCCTTTCTGATTTCTTCATTATACTGTGTAAGTGTAGCCTTATATTCAGCCCAGTCGTGGTTGGTTTTAGCTCTGTTAAATAGCCTCCGCACTTCCCTTCTGAGGTTTTCTAAGTGTTTGTTTCACCAGACTGTTTTGTTGAACTGTTGCCTTGTTTTCTCCGGACAGTTCGCCTCGCAAGCTGCTATTATTGCCTTGCTTACTTTTTTCACTGCACTTTCAAGACTTTTATCGTTCTCTATTCAATCACATCCCCCTCGAGGGCTTCGCTGAGTGACAATAAATATCCTCTCCAGTTTGTCTAACTAGGGTTTCGATAAATGATTGAAGTTCGAGGGGGGGGGGTGACTAGGTCGAACCTGCCCCCAGATTCTATTTCACGAATTTGATTGTCGAGTAGCTCAGACTGTGACTGTAGCATGCGCTGTACCGAAAATATACGCATATTCTGAACAATTCGGTAATCGAATTCGTGAAATAGAATCTGGGCTCAGATCTGTCTATGGTCGGAGCATGAAGGCTCCTCTGACACATGCCAATTGGCTATATTATCACATGCTTTTTCCAGTACTTCTTCTCTTGCTGTGTTGGTTTCTCATCCACGTTGGCTATTAATAGCCTTTTTGTTAGTATGAAATCTACTAATGACTCACCTCTTGTATTGATGTCCGTGCTTGCCCATAGAATATGGTGTGCATTTGCATTGCATCCTATGATGAGTTGGAGTTTTTCCCTGGCCTAATTGCGGTGGTGGACAGACCTCCTCGCCTGGAAGATATGCTGGATTAAACCCTATATGTCTACACCATTCAAACAGTTTTTGTTTTAATATACTAATATTGACTTCAGTTCTCTCGGAAATAGCAGCTGGAAGAGAAGAACATATTAGGTCTTTCATTTTTCTGTTCACAATTATAAAAGATAACACCAGAAAGCATGCTTCAGCAGCCACTATAGGCAAACACTATCTATTTATATATTAATGCGAGGTATCATTTCATTCGGATTAGCATGTAGATAATTTTGGAATAAAATGAAGTGCCACTCACAACGATTGCGGAAGTTATAAAATTATATAATTATAATTACATTATATATTATAAATCATGAAGATTTTCGCTATTTGAAGATAGATAGATACGTGTATTGTAAATGAGCCAGTACGTTACAGCTGTCAGAATGGTCTTAGGTAATTATGCGACTCGGGGATAAATAAAGCCAATTACGCGCACCCGCGAATTACCGCATTCGGCTAACGACTCGTGCTCACGATTTTTTTTTCGAATCAGACACAACATAAAAAACATCTGATGGAATCACATATGCATGGAATCTTTCAGACACTCATTGAAGTAAAGAATAACTCATTTAGGACATTCATTTGGTGTTGAAGTATCAAAATAGTTACTCTACTATTCAATGCAAGAATGATTGAATATTCGCAAGACTTTTTTACTTTTTTTTTGACAACAAACTTTTTCAACTGTCCAAGACAACGTAGCAACACACATACAGGGTAAATTATTGAAACATATAAAAATCACTTTCTTCGACGTTATTCTTCGAAAGTTGCAAAAAATATAACGAACCTCACAGTCTCAAACATCCTAATGAATTGATGGAAGTAGCTGTTACCATGTTGTAGGAGATTATCATAAAAATTGAGGAATAAAACTTTCTGCTTTTATACCACTCTTATTTGTGATCAATGTTACTTCAGTTTCGACCTGTACGTACATAATCAAACGAATTGTATGATTATGCAATATAAAAAATGACTAAAAATATAAATAAAATATAATAGTCGTTACGTAACGTCCGTATAGTATGAAACTGCAGTAGCGTTAGTTAGAAATATAAGGAATATAGAGAGTTTTATTCCTCAATTTTTACAATATCTCTATTATGATGCTTGTGAACACAGGTATGGCCGTTTCTTTAGTATGTGGGAAAGTAACTTCAAATGATCATTACTCTATAATATTTTGTTGGGAAAAACCTAACACTTCAAGAATCATTGTATTTTGACAGTATTCACCTTTCAAAAATACATAACATTGTCTACACCTTGTCATTTGCTTGTTATTCTTCGAAACGCTTCAAAAAATTCTTATTGAGTTGTATTTTTTCGTTTCGGAAATCTCAGTTGGCCTTCTTGAACATTGAATGGTGGTCCTTTCTTGAAATAGACAATCGTAACTTATTCTCCTTGTAGCAAAATCCACGCAAGTATTGTTATAATTGAACTTTGACTTTGCAAATAGTTTTTTCATGGAAAATTTGTGAAAAATGTTCAATTTCAGTTGTCACGTTTTATGCTGGATCTGTCGAATTTGACATTTTTCTTAATATATGTAATTCAAGAAATCAGAAAATATTTTTCAGTTGTTAATTTTATATGTTTCAATTTTCAAACTTCTACTGCCACTTTGAATGCGATTGATTTTCGGATTTTTTTCCTTCAAACTCCATGATTTTGATGGATAAGAGAACTCCATGCAATATCTATCTAGAATTTACAGCGAAGAAAAATATTCTTGTTGTCGAGATATTATAAGAAGGGTGAATATTGAATAGTATGAACTTCTGTCTAATTTCGAACACTCCAACCATTGGTTATGCTTTATTCAGCTAGCCTCGAAACTGAAAAAGAAATGAGAGGGAACAAAATGGCAACACTGTAGGTACGTAGGAGTGAAATGTATTCTCTTGATTAGAGATCTCTGCATGAAGATCCATCAAGGATTTTCGGGATTCACGAAAGAGTATCATTTAACAGCATTTCATTTTTTTTCCGTTCTTAATAATAATGTTACCTATTCTGATTTTGGATGAGTTTTGTACTCTTTGGACAAAACCTAGAACAAGCAGAATCATGAGTTTGAGATATTTATTTCAAAGTGAGGTTTTCAATAGCTACAATTTTTCTAAATCTGTCAACTCTTGATAATGGTCCCAGATTTTCTCATATCGACAAAAAGTGGATCACATTTTGAAAATTTCGTCATAAACCGATAGGCGATATACTTTATCCAAATGTCTTTCACAAATATCCACTGATGAAACGAAAATGAATTGTATAGTTTCATCGTATTTGCTATCAGTGATGCCATCAGAATCGCTGAAGATTCACCCTCAGTTTTTCTCCTGGTGAATGGATGCCGGACAAAATCGTTCCACTCAGGGTAAGATGGCGCCACAGTTATTGTGGATACCTAAAGGAAGCTGAAAAAATTTATATTGGGGTTCAAAATACAATATATTGGAAGTCATCATTGATATCCATTTGTGGGAATCAGGGTTGGGACTGCCATAACGGAAACACCAAACATGTTGCTTTGTTCCCTTCAATCTTTTTCAATATTAATAAATGTTCGTGTTGCAAAACTTATGGGGTCTGGTTGTCAAGATAAAAATGTTTCGCCCTTTGTGTTAGAGTAGTTAGTAAACAAATCAACTCCAGGCTGTTCACATTTTGTTACAAGCTGTTGGAAGGCATAGCCTCCTAAACAATTTTTCATTCTATAGGGTGACACATTCCGACTTCGATCTGCTATAAAATTATCTTTCGAATTTATATATGAAGCGAACATCACTAGTTGAGGAATTAAAATACAGAAATAACAACTTCTATGAAGTGAAATGATTTTTTTTGAAAATTCTCTCCACCGGAATACCCGAGTTTCTGAATATCATAATGTTTCCTTCTTCACACCATTTCCACATATCCCCAGTCAATTCCTTGAGGTTTGGGTACTTTATTCCACACATTCGTTTGATGTGGGAGATGACATTGTTGTTGTCTATATACGCAACAAGATGTGCCAGTTTCAAGGGTACTTTCCAAAGATTTAAAGGCGATGAAAGGCTGCTTTCCATTCCAGAAAATTATTATGAAGTTTGGCGTCGACTGCTTTCCTGAAACCTTCGGCTTCCTCGTTGTAGCATGTTATATTTCGGAAATTTCAGGCCTTGATTTGCCTTATAGTTGCTCATCATATAAAGTCATTTTGCAACTCGTAAATTTCTATTGTCAAACTCTCCTCGATCTGCCTGTAAGGCTAAATATAGGTGCCTCACAAATAATTTCACAGTCACAGTCACCCATATTCAAACACAGGGCAGACCGAATGAATACATTTTTTATAAATTTCGAATCCTAATGTTTTCCAAAATATCATATGTTTTATTTATGTTTGCTGAACACTCCATCCTAGTAGTGCTTATTGAAAAGATGTCGTTCAAATACGATACAGATATAAACATTTTCGACCTCAAAAAAGTATAAGCGGTGTCAAGATTCTTGAATATGAATAAGGTGCAACGGATAACCCAAAACATAAACATTGACATTCAAAAATTTGGTACCTAGATTGATAACGCGAATATATCTTGTGTTCATCTGCGTCTGTGATGAGTTTATGCGATTGCTTCAGATTCCTAATAAATCTATAGAGAGCAATAGACTTGAACCTAAGAAAACAGCTAAACAAAAACAATAATGATTTTTTTGAAAAATTGTTGTTTAACAATGATTCACCGCCAAACTTATAATTCTACATGATTTCTGCATAGGACTTATTTTGTAGATTTCATAACGGCGCACATTTTTCGTAGGAAACATTTTTTGATGAATTTCATTCCAAAGATAATAACATCAAAATAGTGACATTTGTTCATTTAAATAATTTTTTTGGTCTAAAGTCGTCATTTCGCGATCCCACTTTAACACTATATACTTTAAGGTCGAAACTGACTATAAAAAATTGGCGATTTGCCACGGCTGTTGACTAGAACTCATGTTTAAGTCTACTGGCCTATATCATATATCATATAATCTGAAAGATACCAATTTTAGAAATTAATTTTTCATCATATGTCGTTTGTACGTTTTATTTTTGAATGTACACTTCCATAATGCTACGCATTACCAGTTTGTTCTGCATTTTGACTTGTCCTATAGCTTTGTTAGCTCATTTCATGGATCAATAAATATCTATTTATCTATCTATCTATCTATCTATCTATGCTGCTAAATTAGGAGTCCCATCGAAGTAATCGTTGCAGAGCAACTTTAGGAAGGTCCTTATCGAATTTACTGGCCATTGCTCATTCAACTGAAAGAGGAATATTTCTCAAGCGCTATTTTCATAACAAATAGGTGTTCAGATATTTATCATCCAATTGAGGGTGGACTTGACCTGGTTCACCCCCAACAAGCAATTATCGAAAGTATTCGCTGGACTTGGGTGAGCTGGTTTTCTGTTCATTGTTATTAGTACCTATCTATCTAACTACTCGAATAGAGAAATAATTGGTGAACGAAAGAAAGTAGATCCATTCGAGTCCAATCCTGACGTTTTGCCCAGAAGGATCTTACTTTCGATGATCTACAAAAATGATTGCTACACCTAGTTCCACTTGATCTTATTATGTTATGAAATATTTGTGGAACTGACCACCGGCACTTCATTTTAATAATAGTGTGATTTAGTATTAGTTGTCATCTCAAATGATTGAAGTGAATAATTTTCAGCTTAGACATAATGTAGATCAACTTTTACTTTCATTTCAATCTATGAGCATTTAAATCATCCATATATTATAAATTGATTTCTCTTTCCTGGTTGATATATTTCTGTATTTGAAACGTTATTTATACTATTGTATAGGTTCAGTAGGTAGTAGGTATTTTTGTATCTACATTTAGCATTAACAATGATAAATAAAAAAATCAGACGTGATATGTGCTTCTTTCGAGATATTCATAATAGATAATTGAATCATGCATCCGTTGTGCTGGGAATCACACTGATGAAAGAGAGACCTCATTTATAGTCAACTCATACAAGTTTCAGCTTTCGGAGGTAACTTGTTCGAAAACCCCTACGAACATCAACCTTTATAAGTCAAAACTATTATTCTTTTCACTTTTCAGCAACATGTGATTCCTAGGAAAAACATTCTGAAACATTTAAAAAACAACACTCTGGGCGCTGTGAATATTTTTTCTTCAATTTTTTTAAATTTGTTGGAAGTGTTCAGTGAAGCAGAAAATCTTATGACGACGTTTCGACATATTATTTGGTCATCCTCAGGACTTCTCAATTATAACGAAGAGTTGAAAACATTCGGAATATAAAAAAAAACATGCACATGAAATTGAAAATACTGTAGTTGTCACAGGTATCACAACAGGTGAACATCTCATACACTGAACATACCAACAGATCAGATTTCCTTTGTTGAGAAGAACATAAAAAGGATTCTTCTGGATATATTTTAGAGGCTCAATTGAAACTGGGATTTGTTTCACTTCGTCTATTTTCAGAGAACCTTTCGTGCATACAGTTAACGCCGTTGGTTTGTCTTCGACAATATTTCAGCGGAGGTGATAGTGAAAAAAAAATTCGCTTGAAAAATATAGAATTATTCATCAAGTGATATAGTTATAACCAGTGGAGTGAATTCACTTTTCAACGACATCGCATATAATGTTTATTTCCTTTTTTTTCCCCTTGTAGAATTGATTTTATCAGCTTGAAATAACTATGGCTTGAATCATCCGTGTCTTGTTTTTTATTTATGGCCTTCCCACGTTTCTTTATGCCAATTATTTCTAGAAGTGCTCGTCAATGCTCTGGTTTCTAAGTTGGGGATTTTATTGACTTTTTGTCAGAATGCACAGCTCGACTGATGATTCTCTCTGAGAAGGTTGGTTTGTATTGATAACATTACTTTCATTTATAATGAGAGAGATGTCGAGAAAAGGGATTTTGTTTTCAGTTTCTCTTTCAATGGTGAATTCTAATCGTGGATAAAAATTATTGAAAATATTCTTCACTGTGTTTGGTCTTTTAGGATTGCGGTTAGAATATCATCTACGTATCGTTCGAGAAGAAGGTATTTGAAAAAGTAAGCTTTTTTATGCAAACGTTCTGTAGTTAGACGTCACTATGTCGGAGCATAATGGGGAGAGACAGTTTCCCATGCCAAGTCCATATATCTGTTTGAAAAAAATTTTTGCTACCGTTTTTCTATTAGTTTTCTGGGGAGGTCAGTAGAAATATCATTGAATAGCAATACAACATCCAGGGAGATCAAAATACAACTCGAAGGTATTTCAAAATTCGGTAGGATTGAAAGTACTCCAAAAGAATTTCCAATATAGCATTCATCTTTCTCGCAAGCATTATTGAAAGAATTGGCAATGTATTCACTTGAGTTATATAAGAGGGATCCAATGAAACTCACTATAGGTCCTAGGGGTATATCTTTCTTATGGATTTTGGGAAGTAAATACAATTTCGGAAGAATCCTGTTTTCACATTTCAAATATTCGACCTCTTCTTTGAATAACGCAATTTCTTTTTGACGCTATAAGGTAGAACACGATTAAATTTTCACAAAATTTATTGTCTTCGCGACATGTTTCGATACACTGTATCTTTATCAAGGAATGTATTTAAACACTAAATTATTCTTTGTTAAAAGCTCCTTAAATACATCAGGGCCTACTCTAATTATCCCTGATTCCTAGAATAATATAACTGATATTGATGATGATTCTTAAACTTATTAACTGATGCTGATTCCTAAAATTATACAACTGATACTGATTCCTAGAATCACAACTAATAATGAATTTGATATCTGAACATAGTTACTACTTATTAATTGAATAAGTTCAACAAATGGGAACTATTGAGATCCAATTGATCATTTAGCAAACAATTTGAATTTTTTAGTTTATTGATTTCCAAATATTCTAAATAATTAAGTCAAATGCCCTTATTTTCAACATGCAGAATTTCGAAATTTTTATCGAAGTCATGGCCTTCCTCCAAAATGTGATTGGCATATGATGAATGAGTTGTTTTCTTTTCATAATTCAAACGATGGTCACGTATACGGCTTTTGAATGGTCTACCTGTCTGGCCAATATATACTTTGGAGCAAGATCCACAATTCAATTTATAAACTCCCGATTTTTCATCTTTTATTGTTTTACCTTTGTTATTCGTGATAAACCTTCCCAACGTGTTATCTGTTCTATATGCTACTCTTAAATTTTGTTTATGCAAAAATGAAGCTACTTTTTCCGTAGCAGGTCCTGAATAAGTTAAAATTCTATAATTATTGTCATGGTTCCTCAAAGTGGGGTACACTTCTTGGATAGCTTTTCCAAGAATTGTACCCCACTTTGAGGAACCATGACAGTAATTATAGAATTTTAACTTATTCAGGACCTGCTACGGAAAAATTAGCTTCATTTTTGCATAAACAAAATTTAAGAGTAGCATATAGAACAGATAACACGTTGGGAAGGTTTATCAAGAATAACAAGGATAAAACAATAAAAGATGAAAAATCGGGAGTTTATAAATTCAATTGTGGATCTTGCTCCAAAGTATATATTGGCCAGACAGGTAGACCATTCAAAAGCCGCATACGTGAACATCGTATGAATTATGAAAAGAAAACAACTCATTCATCATATGCCAATCACATTTTGGAGGAAGGCCATGACTTCGATAAAAATTTCGAAATTCTGCATGTTGAAAATAAGGGCATTAGACTTAATTATTTAGAATTTTTGGAAATCAATAAACTAAAAAATTCAAATTGTTTGCTAAATGATCAATTGGATCTCAATAGTTCCCCTTTGTTGAACTTATTCAATTAATAAGTAGTAACTATGTTCAGATATCATAATCATTATCAGTTGTAATTCTAGGAATCAGTATCAGTTGTATAATTTTAGAATTCAGCATCAGTTAATAAGTTTAAGAATCATCATTAATATCAGTTATATTATTCTAGGAATCAGGGATAATTAGAGTAGGCCCTGATGTATTTAAGGAGCTTTTAACAAAGAATAATTCAGTGTTTAAATACATTCGCTTGATAAAGATACAGTGTATCGAAACATGTCGCGAAGACAATAAATTTTATGGAAATTTAATCGTGTTCTACCTTATAGCGTAATAACTATGGATTTCCATCAAGTAAAGGCCACCTCAATCCAAAAAAAAAATTTCTTTTTGAAGCTTATCAAGTATTTTTTTTTGTGGATCATTGGGGTTGGTTCTGAATATAAATATCTTTAAAAGTTGGTGATCGTTTCTACTAGTTTTTTAACCAATCAAATTATGTCAATATATTTCCAGCGAAAAATTTGATAACAACCTTCGAGTCTTATCAAATTGTTTCGCAATGGTATATCGTGCAATCATTCATGTACGACGACAAGAATTTCAATGCATAGCCATGACCATGCACGTATGAAATGGTAGTTCACTGATATCGACTGTGTATTGAAAGTAATAAAATGTATGAGTATTTCCTATTGCTGTCATATCTGCTCTTGGTGAAATCTTGTGGAGGTAAATATTTTTTCCATCAACACATATTTTTTATTTTATGTAAGTTGTATTTTATGTAAATCTGAAATGCTTTTTAATGATAAGCTCCTTTTATGTTACTGTAGTGAATTGATAATGGAAGCAGGCAATAGGTTATGTTCGTGAGTGTAAATATACCAAAGGTTACTACTTACTATAACTCTAGATACTAGGTTTGGTGAAACTGTTTTCATAACTTGGTTTGAATTTCGGGTTCAAGAAACTCATTTCTAAGCAACCAAGTACTGATAAAGCCTTGTTACCAGTGAAAGAAGACAGAACTATACTTCCCAATGTTTCTTCGAAGATGATTAGTTGTATAGAGTCTAAATAAGAATTCATCGTTTTCAAAATCGAACGATAAGAGAGAATAAGAAATTCCTAAGTTTCGTATGCTTGGAATACAGACACATTCTTTCTTTCTATTTGTTGGTGATATATCAATATAGAGAGTATTAGCGAATTATTTGTAGTAACTCCTTTTATAATAATTTTGTGTGTTATCTGCATTCAATCGAAAAACAGTTTTTTTGACCGATAGTCGTTGCATTTTTCTATGCGCGTTCAAGTTGAAGTTTTCCTCCTTCAGAACACTATTCGAAGCATCCGAATCATGAATCTTGTTCCTTATCAAAGCTCATCACCTGAAAATTTTGAAACTTTTCCGTTGAACTCTATGCGAACTCAGAAACAAGTGCCAGTGCAGTATAAGTACTATTGATGTAATACCACTTATGAACGAAAATCTAGTTACATGGACACTTATACATGACAAAAAAGTATGATAGGTATCTAAGTTAGGTGGCCCTCCAAAGATGATGACCATTTCCCTTATGATAAATCGGTATAGCTTTTCTCCCAATGAAGTGTTTTCGGAGTTTTTTAATTGTTATCTCATTTTATTGCTCATTGATTTGGTTTGTTACATTTCTTCATATCTGTTCTAGATTTCCGAAAGAAAATAATTCTCTCTAAAGCATCAAATAGATAATAAGGAATCATTCACCAAAAAAGTGAAATAATGTTGCTGATATTAAATTAGCCAATGTCCAAGGTAACGTTCAATGCAGATTGCGTTAGTTCATCTTTGTTTTTTTTTTCGTAGATTTATCTCTACGTTCAATGTGAAGCCCATTCATCAATACCACTATTATTCTTATGATCAGAATAGCATTAATACACAAAATCAATACAACTTCATCTGAATAATACTCTTCATAAATCACATTGAAATACCTCAACACACGTACAGCATCATCTTGGTATCTGCATCTTCGTGTGACGAATTCATTTCGGAACCTTCATCAACTAACTCATAATTGATTCAGTATCATTAATTTTCACAGTTAAAGGAATCGTTCTGATTATCTTTTTGTTTCAGAAACATTTTTGAAAATTATTCTCAATAAAAACATTAGATATTCTTTTGATAATATTCTGACCGTAAAAATGAATACTTTGCGATTATTTATTCTATTTGTTTTTATACTATATATTTTCTCATCAGAATTGCATTGCTTATAGTGAACATATTAATAATATACGGAATAAAAATGGAAACTATTTGAAATAACATACGTAATGAAGTACCATTTTTTCAAATCTCAAATAAAAAAGTTATAAAAGAAAAAATTTGCGATTTCGAAGAAAAAAAATGTTTAAAGCAAAGATTTATACCCAATAAATAAAATTTTTATAGTAACTTCATTCTAAATTGATTCATATTTTGCGACATATTACGAGTTAGAGCAAAGAAATGATTATAAATTATATTGTTATACAGTGGCTTTCTTACATGTCTATCACCTCAAAACATTCAATGGAAAGGGGGTATTGTGACACATCCTTTTGGAGCTCCTGACGAATACTGCATAACCCTAGAACATAATGTCTTCACCTACTACAAAATAATACGTAATATGATAGTAATCTGAATAGTCTACTTCTACCGTAGCGAATGATTGTGAGGTGTTTTCTTTCTGGAGAATTTTGAAGAGGAATGAAGTATCATCCATACAAATTCAAAATGGTTCACCAGTTAACTGAAGATGACCCTGATCGAAGAACAGAATTCTGCGGAACTATGACGGAAACAATTGCAAGGCCTTTGATTTGAAACTGACCTTATGGATTTGTTAAGTGGATGACACCTTCGTCATCTGAAAACATGGAAGGGACTCTCTAAACCTCTCCTAGACCACCTGAATGCTCAACACCCTGGCTTCGAATTTACCATGGAGACTGAACAGGACCAGCAAATGGTGCTAGACTAACTCACGAAGTATACCGAAAACCTACGCACACGAATAACCACCATCCTAGCCAAAAGAGAGGAGTCATATCTACTCTTACAGAACGTGCTCGAAGAATATGTGAACCAGAGCATTTGGAGAAAGAACGTGCTTATTTACCATATATTTCGAGAATTACAGACAGAATTAGAAATCCCTTGGAGAAATACTAGATTGAAACGGTTTTCAAACCCACCAAGAGGAAAAAGCCTGAGGTCGATTAAAGACAAAAGAGACCCACTGTCAGCAACAGGGTTTATCGCATACCGTGCACCTGAGGGATGGTATGGGTACCACCAAAAGATCTATAGGAACAAGGCCTAAAGATCATGAAAGAAACTGCAGACTAGTGCAAACTGACAGGTCGGCTGTTGCGGAACTCAGTGAGGAAAACCACAGGATTCTGTTTGGAAACGCGAAACTCATTGCCCCCAACCAGGTATACTATAGCCGACTGATACGGGAAGCAATAGAGATCCACAAACACAGTTATAATAACAACAAAAAAGAAGAAGCTGCGAACCTCAAGCGAATATGGAATCCCATTTTGAAAAGTTTACGAATAACGAACATCATGATAACAGGTAGTGCGGAAATTGATACTGATGAGAATTCTCCGAATCCGGATAAAGTAATTACGGCAATTAATACTAAAGAAAATTCTTCGAATCCAGATAGTGCTCCAAACTACCTGCATTTATATAAATATGCTTAACGAAGTCGTAATACCCATTCATTGGAGTCAAACTCAAGATGTTTGAGCCTCTGAAGAAGCTAGCCACTTGCGCTAGCGAAACGTCTGTAAGACATTCCAAAAAACGACTGTCTTCGAACCCGAACCAAAGTAGTGATACTGAAAACCGCGGTCACGAAAGCCTTAAGCATTTTATATCCACAATATTTGTTTCAGGGACGAATGTACATTTTTTCACAACGGCAATGATCACAGACATAATTGCCGTCATTGGAATGACACCAACCCTCACGTTTTCTGGGAAACTCATTCTCAATATCCAGGAAATATTAACGTTTGGGAAACCATATATTGTAGGACCTCTATTCATTGAACGAACTCCATCAGGGGAACTGTACTTGAATATTCTGAAAACTACTGTTAACGCTTACTTACGCCTTCATAAAGACAGTAATTTATGTGAAAAAAGCAATTGCGCAGAAAAGAAGGCAAAATGTAACTGTGAATAATATAATTGCAATCCTCAGATAACTTTGAAAATGCCGATGATTTTTTGAACAATTTCTTCATTAATTCCACTTCATACCAATTTGAAATATATAAAATTATGGTGTTCACATATTGTGCCTTACATCACAATTTCTGCTTTAGTGAAAACGTGTTCCCCCCTTCTTGGAAAGAGGCTGTCGTCAGAATACTTCCAAAAAACTCAATCCTATAGAATATAAGGTCATCAGATATATAAGTATATTACTCACACTATCTGGAATTATTGAAAGTTCCATAGAAGTGTAGTTCTTAAATTATTTGAATCAGCATAACTTGCATCCTCCAATCCAATCAGCCTTCAGAAAGGGATACAGCTGAACGATTGCCTTGCTCCATGTTACTGACGACATTATCAAAACCACAGCTCAGGTGAATGCATACCATTAATATTATTAGACTTTACTAAGCGATTGACATTATTAATGACCGACTACTTACTTCAGTTTTAATCTACACATGTTTCTCAGACATCGCTGTGCATCTGATCCAAGATTATTCGAAAAACACAACAAAGAGTTTATATCAGTGGTAAATATTGATCTCAAATCTGAATACCTAGTTCTTAAACCCTGTGTTCTGCAAGGCTTTATTTAGGGTCCCTTACTTTTTAGTATTCATACATGCAACTCAATAAATAGCCTACACAATTGTAATAGTATATTACACACCAAGGTGGGAAGTTATTCATTAGTTAACGAGAGAGAGATCAGTTAGTTAACCGAGACGCAAAGCGTCAAGGTTAGCTATGATCTCGAGACAGGAATGAAACTTCCTATCGAGGTTTGTATACTATTTTATTTACAACCATCATATTTCGATTACAAATAATATATCTCTGTTTCCTTCTGAACACATCTGAAACATTACATTCAACGACAAATTACCAAGAACGCGGTTTCCTCAGAATAATCAAGTAGATACAGTTACCGTGACTACGGCGTATACAATTGTCACCAATATAAATAAATGTCAGATAAAGTCAATAAATGATAGATACAGTCTAGAATAGATGAAATGAGGGAGGGAAGTAGAGGTGTGTAATGTGACACTTTTCCCAATCTTCAATGACGTTAGTAGTGACAGCATTACCTATATGGCTGTGAAGAAAATGAATTTGTACGCTGACAACACGTAGATCTATCACAGGTTCAGCCTCAAGATACAGAAGATGCCTGTCAATTGATAAACTACGAAATCAACTATTTTGTGAAGACTGCAAATGAGCATCGATTATTATTAACACAAGCCACGAGCCAATTCAATCTTCTTACGTTCGGTAGCAAAAGTAAATGATAATATCAAGGTGAGAGTAGTAGACGCTATGGTTAATATGACAGAGGTAGCCAAAAATGTGTTTTGATAACTCGAGTTTGCGTTTCGAAAGTCATGTGAAAAACTTGCTTGCTTGCTTTTAAGCAAATGCTTTCGAGTGTGATAATTCAAAATAACATCTCTCGTTTTGCGTTCTTGGTATTTTATCAAATTATTATACACTGAAGTCATTTGCTAAGCATAATTTCGAAAATCAGAGATGTGCAGCACACATTTCAACGGATTAAATTTGATGCACTCAGGATATGTTGGTATGTCTCTATATACAGTTCTTGTCAGAGTTATGAAACCATTTTTCCGAACTTCTTCAAGTACATACTGTCAGAATAATTCTCATTACGAATGCTTTGTTATCATCATTGAAACTTTCCCGATATATTCCGAACATATTTCAACCAAATAAAATTGTATTTCCACTGTTATGCAACTTCTATAATTACATCCATATGTTTTTTCTATAACATTGCATCCTCTCATCGGATTCAGATTTCTACTGGAGAGACTACAGTGGGAGAATACCATCAGATGCCATCCCAGCAGGAAATAATACGAATGGTTTATCGTACATTGGACAAGTGTATATTCACAAAATTGGTATAGGATTAGGCACACTACTCCCAAACACATTGGATATCATGGTTCCATGTTATGGTCGTGTTATAACAAGCAACATTATGATCAAAGTATGTTACATATAATTATGTCACTGAAAGAAGCATATCGACCGATCATATTTCCTTACTTTTCTGTTGAATTCCTCAAAGTGAAGAAAACTATTCCATTGGAGTTGAAACATCACTTCCTGCATGTAACAGTAGTGAAAACTTTTTTCAATCACTTGTTTTGACACTATTTTTGCTACTTTCCTATTCGGACAAAAACACTATTTCATCTCTGTTGACTTGCTAATGAGTTACTTGGCCAGATTAGTTAGAAAATTCCATAAAAAATAGGTGAGTTATTTTTTGTATACCCGTACAATGAAACACTTATATGTCCATAATCCATTTCATAATGGGATTCATTATGAAACGTATTTAAAACTCTCTATCGTAATAAAAAATTTGTATAGTAATGAACTCATTATGATACATATTTTTTATTACGATACAGATTTTAAATCAATTGTAAATCCAATTCAGTGACGGAAGGCTACAGTGAAAATTTTGTTCAGAATAACATTTCCAACTCATTTGAACTCTATTGAGACTAGCAATAATGATATAATATAAATTCCTTCCACTTCCAGATCAGTGGAACCCATAATACAAATATAAATTTTTATTTACCACTTATACAAAATGTTAGTATTAATGGTTCCTACAGTATAATGCCATATTTTATTCCCTTGGGGAGTAATGGCGAGGGATTAATAGTAATAGTCTCAATTCATTCCCCCTTGTGGTCCTATCACAAAATTCCTCAAATGGAATATTACCATGGAAACGATATACCCAAACTCCAAAATGTTAGTGTCTAACGCGTAGTAGTGTTTGTGTATTTGTAATAGGATGAATGAAACTGAAGAGTCATTTATTTATTATGAATAAATCAGTCGTAAATAAAGTAGAATATTATAGGTGTATATCGATGTAATTGATTTCAAACCTCTAACTCCGTAGTAGTTTCTCTGACCTTGAAAATAATAATATAATTTTTTCCACTCCTACTATTTCGAACCTTTCATTACGTATTACTAGTTGCCTCCACTTAGTTTCCCCCCCAAATATTCTTTTGTCAACTTTTGTCTATTCATTCTTATGTTATTACTATATTATAATATGAAATGTACTCGATTGCTAAGATTCATAAGAAAAAAAAATTTAGTTTTGATTCAATTTAATTCTTGGAACATACGTAATGATGGTGTTATGGGTTGGATGGAAGAGCAGTTGCCATTATCTCCGGATAGGGGCGACTGAATTCCGCACTTTCATATTGTTAAATTTGATTTGAATGTGTGTGAATGTGTAAAATTTCAATATGAATAAAGACAAATTATTATTATTATTATTATTTGACAGCTGTCAGGTAATGGCTCTTTATTTATGAATATTATTTACTGATTTTGACATCTTCCAAAATTCGTTTGTTTCAATTTACATTGAGTGATTTCTGAGTTGGAGATAAATGAAACAAAAACACATGTTTTGAACTTCATTCACGTTTGGGTGAATTCTGAGTAGAATAGTAAAGAAACATGACTGGATCGAGCTTATAATTAACGTTATATGGCACAGAAAGAGCGCAGTTCTCAAGAGGGAGCCTCAGTTCCATTCTCTAATAGGTCGGAGCTTTTTCTCGTGAAAATTCCCCTTTCGTATCGAAAAGTATCTCTGCCCAGTGTCATGATTCTTCCACTTCCACCAAGATTTGTACTTCACAAGTCGGTGCAGAAACTCATATCATATTAAGAAGTGTTTATATGTTTTTCATTTCCAACTTGTTGAGGATCGAACCAGCCATTCCAAAGTGATGAAGACTCGATTTTTCTTCTGGGGAAACCTCAAATATCAATAAATTCAGTGAAAAATAGAACCCTCAAAAAAATCACGAAAATTCTAAACGGACCAAAACGGCCATGTTTTCAATTCGATAGTTTTGCAAAATGCATAGGAATGCTTTGAAAAAATCTGGAGTTATCGAAATTCTGGTCCGTATCAGTATACAATACGCAATCGAACATCCATAATACGAACTCTGCACGAAGTACTACTCAGCAAATATCTTTGTTGGATAATGCATACATGCATGTTGTACACTGTATCATTGCATTAAGTTCTTGAACAATGTTTGTAAGTTCGTCAGAATTATACAAATTTTACCTTTTGTTTATCAGTTTGACATTTTTTTTTCATTTCTTATATCTATTTTCGAACGTTTTTATGAGTACGCCCAGAAGCTTAATGTTCTTGAGTAATGAAGCGCTCTGGGGCGATATTACTTTGATTTTTGGGTAGTACATTCGCTATTTCAACCGTAGGGAAAACCAGAAAACTTGTATAGTAATATGCGGTCAACTGGTGTATTCGACGAACAGGCCCCACCTACTAGAATTGGTGCCTATAGGCAACCAAGAATTGCCTATGGTACAGAGCTATCCGGGAGAACTTCTATTGTAACCCGGATGCGACCCGGCAGTGAGGAACCTGAATTGGATACAAATAAGCGAACATGTTTGCCCACCAACCGGCTTTACAATATAAAAATATATTTAGATTATGGAAGTTAGTGAAGATATGATCATCTTTCAGATTTTGTGTTCTTCGAACCAATCTAAGTTTCACTGGCTACCAACTACCGCCAAGACATTCAAAAGAGATGTTAAGGAACAATGTCCAGTACTTGGTGGCTATGACCGAAAAGCCTGGGAAATGCGTGGAACCCTCGGCCAATTGAACGTCGGTAGAACTCGAAAATATGGAGACGTAATCGTTGGTCCTATTGCAGCCTATGAAGAGGCGGATGCCTGGTTCTATCATGCTTTTAATGGATCTGAAAAACAAGCTTCAGATTTCGAAGTGCTGGTTTATCGAGGCGAGCCAATGATTGAAAATATCTCCAAAGTCAAAGAAGTTTCCTGGAGCTGAGTACACATGAAGTCAATAAATGTTTTTTATGATGAAGCTTCATCCTTTCTGTCATCGGGTATCTAATTGAGGAACTTTTCTCTCGACTGAAGTTGGTTGGTTTGTATCCAAAATATAAGACGTCAAACGTAGAACAACATACAGTGCGGTCGTAAACCTAACCTAACCTAACTGCCCCCCCTCAACTTTCGAACGGGATGGTATATCGAGGTCGGACTTTTCACATTGAGTATTTCTCACACAAAAAATATTTGACGTCACGTCACTTATCGCTGACTGGGAAATTTTCACCTTTTTCCCTAATACAAGAGAATGTCTCGTGGGCTTTTTTGAAAAGACATCACGAATATATTTCCATCACTCGTTTATCTTTTGAATCGAAAGAAATTATGAGCCATTCTTGAGTTATTAGCAGTTTGATTTCGTAGTAGAATAAAACAGAAACGGCTCATTTCCTTTTCATAAATGCACATGATAGGACAGAAAATCGAAAATTCTTTTTAAAAACTATAACAACAATCCCCTTTTCCGTTTGAAGGAACAAATGATACTACCTTCTTCGCAACTGGTGATATCAGAAAAATATTATTTCATATGGAATTTCTAATGATTATACCTTTTCAGATAAATTCTCTGCTCGAGCTTGATGTCTGCATGGTCCCATCAGAAGTTGAGGGGACTGAATTTTTGTGAACGCACTTTCGAAATACGTCTCGCCTCTTTTATTATTTCATTCTGGAATTATATTAGAACACGTATAACTAGTGTTTTAATATCAATTGATTATGATTTATCATGAATTGATTAATTAATGAACTGAATATGCAGTAAAAATTCTACTTAGATATTTTGTACATCCATAGGATTCATATGTAACGGATGATCTACGAACATCCATATGATTTTCTAGGGCACAATGATATTTCAAGAGGTGTATTGTTCCATTTGCTTTTTTTTCCACCTGGACCCCTTTCTCCCTTTTGGTCCAATATTTTTAGAAATGGTTGAACCTCATCCTCCCTCGTGCGATTGTTCAATAATTGAATTATTTTTATGCATGTTTATGTGTTTTGTTACATAAATTACAATAGGTGTAACGAAAACGGAACACATTTTCTCACTAATTCACACAACAAAATATCTCACAAAATTATGTAAAAGTAGTATGGCCTAGACGTAATGAGTGAGAATAACTGGCTGTTTTCTGTTCTTTAGGTGGATTTGTATGAAAGAATATCTCAATCAGTTTGGTGTTTGATATATTTTATTTGAATTGCCATGTATTCGTTTGAAGGTATTCCAGGAAAACTTTCATGTCTGTAGGTATCATACTTAGCAAAGTTGAAGTTTGTCTTTCAAGCTATCTAAGTACCAGCTAAGATATCAGCTGACCCATTACATTTCTTCATCATATCAGTTCAACTTCTTCACGGAATATAAATATGAACTACGGAAGGTAACATGGAGAAGTCAGTTGACAGGATAACACAGCAGCATGGGGAATTGGCCATCCTCTCTAATAATGTTTAATGTCCTTGATCGTATCCAATGTATGACTGGTGATGAAAATCATCATTTGGGAGTTCAGATCACATTTGTTGAAGAGAGCTACCCAAGTAGAAAGGTAAGGATTTATGGTATTCACGAGATGAGTCCGTTTATTCATGAGTGGGTTAGAGCGAGTAGAGACTGACAGGAGATCAGCTGATCACTGTACATATGGAGCTTGAAATATAAAAACGAACTGGTTCCGAACTTTTGAAGATTGTAACATAATCTGAAATGGGCGTATTTAATTATAGATATAGAATTTTTATGTTATCTTACCTTCCACCCCGAGGTGCTCAAGTTTTTTTAGTAAAAGCCGGTGAATAACAGTGTCAAAGGTCAACAAAAATCCGAAGGCAGGCAAATTCATTATATAAGGCTACGGCATTATGAGTCAATGATGTCAAATGAGCTATCGCATCTTGGATACTGGGGTTCTCTCTGAATCCATACTGTCGCTATCGGAAATGACATTATATTTCTTTAGATATATCATCAGGCAATTTTTAACCATTTTAAGAACATAGGCCTGTAATCAGACATAATCGTTTCATTGCCACCATTGTATGCTGGTATGATATGTGCTTCCTTGAAGTTTTTTGGTATTTTGCCTTATTACATGCACATGTTGAATATATCTACATAGTGGTTCTGCTATATAATTGTCTGTTAATTCAATTACCTCAATTTTAATGCCATCCGGACCTTGCGACTCGTTATTTTCCAAAGATTATATCATTTCTTCCACTTCATTGATGGTGGTTGGTTTTTAAGAGCATAGAATCAATGAATTGTTCAAGGGGTGAATCGTTTTCGTTTCCTTTACTTATTTTTGATGCCAAATTGACACCAATATTTCTCTTTCGCCAGTTATCATATTGAATCCCCCCAGTCCAACTTCTTTTTTCAGAAGAGGCATCCAACATTGATCTATACTCAATGAACAACTAGCAATCTCTGCATTTCCGTTAAACGAAATGCAAATAACCTCTTTGAGTTTTTTGTCATATGGAGATTAAATGTGCTTTTGAAATAAATCATCGCCAATTTTGATGGAGTTAAGCAATAAAAGGTTATCCAGTTTTTTACATAGAATTGGATAGTTTTACTAGCTTTCTGTAATGATAACTTGAATATATCAAGAATTTTTTCGGAAGCAATCTAAGCTTCCAATGACTCGAACACGGTTTTTAATGTCTCTTGTCGCAATAATTTCCACACTGTGACAACACCAGAGGAGAAGGAAAATTGAGACATCAGCGTGAAATCAACTACTTGAAAATGGCTCCAAAATCGGAACCGAAACGTGGAACACTTGGCTTTGTGGAAAACATTGTGTTTTTTTATCTCTTGGACTGGATGGAGAATATATAGATCTATCAATTTGAAAATGAATCTATTTCGAAAAAAGGCTGATTTGAGTTGGGCCAGCTCTTTTTAGACCAAGAGCCCGTGTCACTATTTTTGGAGTGATAAGTTTACGCCCATCGACCACTGAAACTTGTATTATCGATGTCGACGATGCTACAGAGATTCTCGCCATACATGATTTCCGGGGCGAAGTTAGGGTAGGGGGCTTATAAAAAAAGTAAGCAAAATTTGTAGTAAGTTTACGACTGAGAACATTGGGAAAGCAAAGATTTCAGGAAAATAATCCGACGCTCGCTTATTGTCAGTCGCCTACATCGTGGCGTTCACCCGCTACAACCCTCGAAATATGTATAAAAAAAACAACAACAAAGAAAAACCAGTTTACAACTGACAGTGGGGCAGATCTTACCATTAGCATTTTATTGACACAAATTTCGCAGGCCAGCCTTATTCAATGGGGCGGAAGGGCGCTGGGCCCACCTGTTTCGGAAGAATTTTTAAGTATTTTTTTATGATAAGCTTACATTTCAAATTTTAGGGGCAAGTAATCTATTATGCATAAATCGAGAATCTATTACCGTCAGTCACGTACCACGTGGCAAAAAGAAACTGGGCCCTTGAAAAGGTGCAAAAATATTCAGGTATACTTCAATATTATAAGTTTATGCTCAAAAAATTCACACGACGTTAGTTGTACCACCTTCATCAAGAACAAGTCACCTATACTCATGTAAAGTGTGGCAAAGGCCCGATAAAAATTGAAAACGCGTCATTTCAGTGGAAATGATCAAGCATTGTATATATGTATAAAGGGTGTCCTGAAATTACATAGGTAAATTTCCACTACAGGAAGAGTTGAGAAAGTTCACACACAAACATGTGTCCAGAAATGGACCCTTAGGGAGTTATGGCCATTTGAAGGCGTGCCCAAGATGAAGGCCCAATATGTTAAAATTCTACCTAAATGAGCTACAGCCATTTGAATGTGCAACTTTTGACAAAAACTTTGGAGCAGCAAGTTTCCGATCACACTGAACCAACGAGCCTGGATTCGATCATTGTCGATGGTTTCTTCTTTATGTATTTGAATAAAGGAGCACCGAAAACAATTGGTCAGATTGCTTTGAAAATTCTCAAGATGTTGTGTAATCTACCAGCACCAAGGATTGATATAATATTCGACGAATATCCTGAGCTTTCAGCTAAGAATAATGAGCATGTACTTCGCGAGAATATTTCAGGAGTGGACTATAAAATAGAAGGCCCGGGCATCGAACGCCCGGCAAATTTCACAGCAGAATAGTTGAGAAACATCAATTTCAAGAAGTCTCTTGTAGAATTTTTGATTCAATATTGGGATGTTTCAGTGGAAGCGAGAAACATAATAGACAAAAAGACTATTTGTATTAATAATGGCAAATGCTACCAATATACGGTATTCCGAGGAAAGGTGTTAAAAACCGAAAAATTGGACTATGATTGCATTAATCACGAAGAAGCTGACACCAAAATCGTCAATCACGTTTATACAATGCCAACGGGCGAACCGAATTTTGATTCGAGCTTCAGATACCGATGTTATGGTGATAATGCTCAGCAATATGCGACACGCGACTGATAAAACAAAATGGATGCAGTTGGGTGTTGGCAACAACATACGTAACGTAAATTTATCGCAAATCTACCAGAAACTAGGAGAAAGATTGTGTGCAGCTCTGGCAGAATTCCACGCGTATACTGGTTGCGATTTCAACCCTTCTTTTCACAGAAAAGGCAAAAAGAAGCCGTTCAACATGCTCAAGGACGATGTCAAATACCAAGATGCCTTCTCAGCCCTTAGCGACCGTGAAACATTGAAATATACCGAAGCATCAAAACGCATGATCGAGGTATTGGAGCAATTTACGTGTCGTATGTACGGCTTGAAAAATGTAGATTCTGTCAACGAGGGAAGATTGGCAATTTCCTACAAAAACTTCAAAGCAAAAACCAATACAGAAAAATTCAGAGAAGATATTCAGAGCTATGATGGATGCAATTTGCCTCCATGCAGAACTGAATTACTGGAACACATAAAGCGTGCTCAGTGTATCGCAAATATATGGAGATACGCCCATCTGAAAAACCCTACAGAAATGACCCCTACGAGGTGTGGATGGGTAGAGTCACAGGGCACATACAACTTCAAATGGTTTGAAGGTGATGAAGTCCCCTCCCTCGTCAACGATGTTGTCATTACAGACGAAGATGGAAATGATCTGGGTAAGATATGAATTATTATCCGTGTATCATATTGTGAAAAATTATAAGTTTGCATATATTTTTACAGACATGGAATCCGCAGAGAAGCCGTTGGAAGATTCTGATACAGACATTTCCTTGACAGATTTGGAGTCGGAGGACAATGAAATATAAAATAATATAAGATGTTCTTATTTTTGAAATATACACTTTTTTAACTCATGCTCAAGCTGATTAATTATGAATTGATGTCAAATGAAAAGATTATTGACAAACAACTTTGGTTGTAGAATGATTTCCTCACATTTTGTGATAGTCGTAGAAAAACCATAGTGTATAACTCACCCGGAAAGCTCATTTCTCACTCGTACGCTTTGCGACAGTATGAAATGATGTTCTTTGAACAATATACTATATGATGTTGTGGCATGCATCCTATTTTAGCGATTGACAAGGCTCCATTTATACTAAGAACAACTGAGAGACGTATATTCACATTCACATGCTCACCTTGTAACAACATTTATGATTGTCACTCATAAAAATTTCATAGAGGGTACGGACATTCGGAAATTGCAAGTAATCTCTGAATATACAGATCAGGGTGCTTCGCGCGACGCTGCATTTGTTGACTGACAACATTCCACCGATACATGAGATGACTGACACGTGAATTGATCGATCCAGCAGAGTCCACTTCAGGTATGTTTCGAAGTGTCAGTCGTCAAATTACTGTATTGAAAAAATTAGGGCCGATGTTTCAATTAATTGTCATATTACAGCTACACTCCGCAAATGCAAGAAACTTGTTAGTTTAGCTACCAAGTGAGCTTTATCCATACAATAAACAGCTGAGAAAGGTGTTTTCATATTCACGTACTTACGTTGTACCTAAATGTTTGATTGTCAGTCACAAACATGATTTTTATGATAAAAATGTAGCCAAGCTTTATAGAGCGCTATTCCAGGAACTTGTTTTTACGAACGGCAATATTTGCACCCCTTGTTTGATGACTGTTGATTGCATTTTTTAATTGGACAGTTGAAATTGAACATTATTGTGAAGGAATCAGTCGTGAGCTTATCATTAGAAATAACTTAGAAATTCTTCCGAAACAGGTGGGCCCAGCGCCCTTCCGCCCCATTGAATAAGGCTGGCCTGCGAAATTTGTGTCATTGAAATGCTAATGGTAAGACCTGCCCCACTGTCAGTTGTAAACTGGTTTTTCTTTGTTGTTGTTTTTTTATACATATTTCGAGGGTTGTAGCGGGTGAACGCCACGATGTAGGCGACTGACAATAAGCGAGCGTCGGATTATTTTCCTGAAATCTTTGCTTTCCCAATGTTCTCAGTCGTAAACTTATGACAAATTTTGCTAACTTTTTTTATACAGATCGGTCAGCCCCCTACCCCAACTTCGCCCCGGAAATCATGTATGGCGAGAATCTCTGTAGCATCGTCGACATCGATAATACAAGTTTCAGTGGTCGATGGGCGTAAACTTATCACTACCAAAAATAGTGACACGGGCTCTTGGTCTATTTGGTTTGTTTTGTAGATCTGTTAGGTTGATGGATCTCTGAATCCACCGCAATAATTGATACAGGATGCGGCATCTTTCGACTACTAGCTAAAGCTTATGGATCGATGAAAATGCTGGTATATAACAGACAATTATTTATCTCGGTCATTGTCTATAGACAATGGTCAGGTTATTGTAGATTCGACTCATACAATTTGTTTCAGAGAACATAAGAGTGTATCTACTCTACGAAAGATGGCAGATCTGCCAAAAATTTCATTAGGTTATTTCGTTCTCACACAAGATCTTATACAATGACATTACAGTTTCAGATATCATATGGTGAAACAAACTCGTTTAAAATGAAGACAATTTCAAATGATATGATTATGATAATGAGTGTTATAGTTTTGATAATCTTGTAAATCGAATCTCTGACAGTATGACTGTAATTTCAAGATGATCGCAGAATTGAAATGTATCCCGTTCACATTACACAGTGAGTCCAGAAATTTTTACAAGTCGTAATCAAATTTGAAATGAGTTCATATTTCTCAACTCAGTACCGATACCCACTACTTTTTTCGTTTTCAGACGAAACAAGAAATTCAGATGGAAACGAAAAATGACGTTTTTCGAAATATATTAACTCAGATATATGATTTTTTTAGTATTTATTATCTCCCTTCTGTAGTTTCCGTAAGTTCCCACAACTTCCACATAATATAACATTTTTTGTATTTAACCTAACTGACTTGAAGATCATTTTGTTCGTGGTATCAGAGAGAAAGAAATAAATTAATTTCAGATGGCAACGTGTCCGAAAATTATTATCTTGCATTAAATCAGAAATTTTGGATTTTCAAATCGATCACGAGAATGCTATAATTTCAACAAGACTGAAATATCATCAGTTATAACTTCCAATCAACAGATTACGGAAACAAGACTATAAACGATACTGTTATAACACATTTCGGTATAATCACTTGGTTAACCCAAATGTGTTGAATAACGAGTTAATTGATCTCATTAGTCGTCGTTGAATAGTTGGTTACTATAATATAGCAGATACATTGCAAACATTTCGACAGGAACCCCGTGGTAATGACCTTGTTGATATTAAAATAAATAACTTTCCCATTTTTATCTCAGTACCAGCGTACTTGCTGGTGTAGATAAGGATTTTACTTCAAATATATGCTAGAGTGGGTACTTTATGACTTAATTATACACTCGGTTAAAATAAAAAGTGCTTAGGCTGTGCCTTCACTCCAGTAATTGGGGGTATGTAGTGTTTATTCTCAGCACCGATTATTGTAACGGACAGGTATTAGAGTACCAGCCCTTAATGTAATATTTGTAACTGTGGTTTGGGAAACAAACGAGGACATCCAAAATGTCTTATACAGCAGTGAACGTCCATTTTCATCACGACTTTTCTTGAGTCATAGAAAAAGCAATCAATATGAAGCTTATTAAATATCTGGAGAAATCAGGAATAATTGATATTCGACACTGAGGATATCGACATCAAAGATCAACCAGTGACTTGATGGCGTATGTTTCACATATGGCAGCATTCCATAGAAAAATTCGGAGAAACGTTAGCTGTTGCGCTCGACATTACGAAAGCGTTTGATCGAGTTTGGAATCGGGGTCTCCTTTCTAAACTACCGTCCTATGGTTGGCCTTCTCATTTGTGTGCTTTGTTGAAGAGTTTCTTGCCCGATAGTTCTCTATATGTAGTTGTCGATGAGTTATCATCTGATATTCTCTCAATAAATGCAGGTGTTCCTCAGGGTTCAGTTCTGGCGCCCACTTTGTGTCTGCTCTATATCAATGATTTGCTGGAGAAAACATGTTGTTCAGTACATAGTTTCGAAAGGGGCAGTACCCTTCGTAGCAGTTTCTCTTTCAGAGTTCCCATACCAACACGAGAAACAAAATTTCCGAGAAGCAATAGCGTCAATAGCATTAACGATAACTTGGCGAAAACAGTAGGAAGGGGTAACATTCGGTAGACTTTAAAGCTGGAAAAACCCAGGCATGGCTCTCCTCGAAAAGAGTCGATCTATCTTTATCTAGTATTCACATGTCAGCAGTAACTATTTCAACACAAAGTCAAGTATCGCGATACAAGGAATCACGACCAGTGATAGTCACCATGTGAGATCAATGTGACCATGTGAGAACCAAGGGTGCTTCCCAGAACTTGGACAAAGCTTTTCGTCAGCTTTCCACAAGGAAGCTTCCTGATTCTATTCGTAGAAAGGCAATCCGTCTTGTTGGTGATTCTTCGTTCACAGATTCGCTCACTTCGTTGGAGAATTCTCATAGATTTTTCACGGTCGGTGCGCTTCTGAATTATCGTCATTTGTTCCACCCTTGGCAGTATCAACACGGATGACCCGACGAGTACAGAATTCCTACCCCGTTGTTAGGAGCTTGGAGACCTGTAGAACGTCTCCTGCTCGGGAATATTTTTACTATAGAACAGCTGAACTTTGGAACTCCTTGCCGAAAAATATTCTTCCTAAGGATTGCAAACTTCGAAAATTTCAAGTGAATAATGATTCGTATCCCCTGTTCCTTGATTCACGCGGTGTTATGTATATATTCGGTTGATAATATCTGTGAAAAATATGGTATAGTGTTGATATTGTTCAAATGGTAAGTTCAATCTGTTTCATCACCGTTTATGGTTATTAAAGTTTGAGCAGGCGAAAGGTTCCAAGAAAAACGTCACACAGCAGAGTCCTTGAATAATAGAATCTCTTTTTCTGAATTGCTTCCTGGGAAATTCACACTTTTTAAATGAACCAGGGCTTTACCTATTCTTCATGAATATCCTATTCTTGAGAGAAGAGCAGATATGTACGAAATCTGATCCATACACATCTAGTCTCTGCCTCAAATTCCTTTATAAATTCTGCTTTCACGGTTCGTCGAATATGTTCAGTAGTTCCGTTGACGTTTTCTCTACTATTGACAATCAGTTGAGAGCTCTCGAAACCGTATCCATCGGCAAATCTTTTCTGAGCACCACGAATATTTTGGAGCTCAGGAATTCTTTCTCGTAGAATCTGATTTGATTATCGAAGAGGGATATTTTTCCCTCTCAAGCAAGACATCACATATCTGTTAATAATAACAGACAAACCTGTTTCTGACGCCGTAATTCTACTTATATTGGAGATATTTACGGCGTCATCGGATGAATTTTTTTCTGGCCAGAATGCTTTTTGTAATTCAGATCTCAATAATTTGCATCTTTCTTCTTTCGAAAATCGTTTTATCAGTCTTGTGAGGTATATCAGAGGATGTTAATGACCAAGTGATTTCTAATTTTCATTTGAATATGCTAAGCTTGCAGAAGAAATGAGATGAGGCAATATTTCATACATTGTCTGTTATCCAGTGATCTGTTCCTTCAGCTTCCACTTATTAATTTTGGTGGAGTGCATTCAGAAGTTATTCTGATATTTTTGACTGCCATAGCTCTGTGGGGTGGATATCTTCATTATTTTTTGGTAAGGTATGTTCAACTTCAACTATAGGAACACCCAGAAAATCATCAAACGAATACAACCGACAGCCTTTGTTCACTCGACCATCAACCGCTGTCTCTCGGGAGATGCCAGTCCTTTTCAGGAATAACTGTTTGGCTTTCAAGATGCTAAGTGTATCCGATACCATGTTCAACACCGTCGGACTCTCATATCAACAGCATTCTTCTAAAACCTCTGTCTTCACTTAGTTATGATGAGCGTTGGGGCTTCAGGAGACTTAGACCTCAGCATCAAGTCGCGCACAGTGAGAGTCGAAATGTCGACAAAGTAACGAATCCACCTTCCTCAAATCCTGCAGAGACCACGAAGTCATTCCCAAAGCATTCCAACTTAAGCATCACGACAAGTCCTTCTCAGCCAAACACATCCTTGGTCGCGCTAGTCAGGCCCTCATCCGAAAAACCATCCACAACATCAGACGCAACCTTCATTCCAACAATATGTCCTTATACCAATGCTACGGCACGCTATCACTCGCCAAAATCCATCCACTCATCTGGGACACGCTCCTCAGAATCTCTCAAGAGAAAGCAGACCATATCAGCATACAAAAAACCGAGACCCATAAGAAAAAACTATCAGTTCTCCTGAAAACCAATACTCCGAATCCATCAACATCCAATCCCCCAGTCCTAGTTCACAATCTCTCCGACACCCCTCTGGACGAAAATGCCCACAACATTTTATCCAAAGGTTTCAATTTCTCTATCACTCCCACTTCAATTCCAACCGAATCACTCATCACCCAAATCGAATCTGCTATCACTCACCTTCCTGAAATGATAGCCGAAGAAACCCGACAAGACATCGCCACCACCCTCAGGAGGGCAAAACTTCCTAAATCCAATATCACACCGGCAGAGAGACACTCTCTGAAAAGTCTCCACAACAACCCAGACCTTATCATCCTCCCAGCAGACAAGGGCAACGCCACAGTTATCCTCGACACGTCTGACTATGTTGATAAAATGAGTAAACTACTCGATTCACCTGAATATCAACCCACCGACAGGGACCCAACGACCTATCTTGAGAAGAAAACCAGGACCCTCATCAACAACTCCAATATCCCTACCGAAACCAAGAAAGCTCTCATCCCCCGGGAAAAATCCTCACGCACACCCCGCATATATGGTCTCCCAAAAATAATAATAATCCATTTATTTCCATATATGATACATAATAAAATAAGTTTTATAAAATATCGGAAATATAAATGGTGATACTCGATAAGTGAGTTAACACTTGTTTCGAGATTGCGTGAACAAAAATAAAAATAAGTCGACTTATAAAATATACACATAATATGGACACTCAAAAACATAATCAGCTCCTTATTGGGGTGAGCCATGATATAAGTAGTTGTGCAAAACAACATCTTTTAAAAAACAATATTATAAAATATATCCTTCTAAACATGACAGTCATAAAAATATTGAAATCGAAAATAAATACAAAGTATCTCAATCAAAGTAATGACGTTTCCATTCATTGTCTTCCTTCAATCAAATCGTTGACAAACCATCTAGGCGAGTCATGAATAAATTTTTTCAACCTGTTCTTGAACATCGTATAAGACTCTGCCTGTTTTATTCCATCTGGTAGGCTATTGTAGACCTTCGGTGCTAGGTACGCAAATGACCGCTGGCATAAAGATTTTGTCATATGGGGAACAACATGATGATTTCTCTGACGAGTGAGGTAATTATGTGATGGAAGAGGGATCAAGTGGCATATAGAGTGAAATTTCAAGTTAATGTTCAAGTAATATAGTTGCCTCATATCTAATATTCCACTTTCTGAATATAGTGCATCTGAGGGGTATCTCCAATTCCTACCAAGGATTATTTTGATGAATCTCCGCTGTAGTACCTCGAGGGGTTGAATAAAAGCTCTAAGGGCACTACCCCAGGCAAGTATACCATACCGTAAGTGACTTTCAACCAATGAGTGATACAAAACTTTGAGTCGTTGATAAGGTAAGATTTTTTTCAGATATTTAATTTTATGAAGAATACTTTGAAGTTTCTTGATGGTGTATGTTATATGATCTGTCCATTTCAAGTTACAATCCAAGAATATGCCTAAGTATTTCATTTTCGTTACAGATGACAAGTAATATGTTTTCCCTTGAATATTTACTGTTAGTCGGTTGTAAGACGGGAGGCTGGAGCTGTTGCAGGAGAAATGCATGAAGTTAGTTTTTTCAAAATTTATGGTAAGTAACTTATAATCAAGCCAGCTTTTAACCATGCAAAAATCTGTCTGAGCCTTGATTTTAAGTGCCTGCCAGTCATTTGCCTGATAAAAGATTGCAGTATCGTCTGCGAATCCAATGATTTTACCTTGACTCCTCAGCGAAAATAATCCATTAATGTAAATATTGAAGAGAATTGGGCCCAGCACGGTGCCTTGCGGAACTCCATACTCGACCGATTCCTCACTACTGAAAACATTCTCAAGTTTCACAACCTGTTTTCTATTCGATAGGTAATTTTTGAATAGTTTCAAGTTATTATTCCTGATCCCAATATCTTCTAGAGATTGCAACAATAGATTATGACTAACGGAGTCAAAAGCCTTAGACAAGTCCAGAAAAATACACAAACATGGCTTACTCTCATTGAGGGCACCATATATTTCATTAGTTAGTGCTAGGATTGCATCTTGGGTGGAAGTTTTCTCTTTGAAGCCAAACTGTTTTTCTGACAGTAAATTATTTGCATTAATGAATGAAACTAATCTATTTTTCAGAAGTTTTTCGAAAATTTTTGACACATGTGAGATGAGTGAGATTGGTCTGTAATTGTTAACATCCGATTTATCACCCTTTTTGTGCAGCGGTATAACAATGGTATTTTTAAAGATTGAAGGCCAAGTACCCGTCTCGATGCATTTATTAATTATGTAGGTGATGGGGTTGACAACAAAATGGGAGATCGCTTTTATAGTTTCAGAACGTATTCCATCAGAGCCTACGGCTTTCTTAATTTTTAAGTTTTTAATTATGCCAGCTATTTCACCTGGGTGAGTGGGTGACAGAATGAACGTATTCTCTGTTGGATGTCGTTGATTCTGGAAAGTAGAAACCACGTCTATTTTTTTTGCAAGTGTACTACCCACTTCAGAAAATTTTTTGTTTATTACATTTGCCATTTCCTTCTTATCTGTTACTAATTCGCCTAGGTCATTCTTTATGGAATTTATAGTTTGTTTTTTACGCTTGTTCCCTGTCATATCTTGAACAATTTCCCACAGTTTCTTCGAACAGTTTGTACTTGAATCAATCAATCTGTTATAATATTGAAATTTTGTTTTTTGAAGAAGTGCGGTCAATTTATTTTTGTATACTTTGTATTCAGTCTTTAATTGAATGTTGTTTGGGTTTTTTAGCATATTTTTAAACATAATGTTTTTTGTTGTTACAGATCTCAAAAGAGCATTAGTCATCCAGGGTACTATTTTTGTGTTTTTTCTTCGGATGCTTTTGTGTATAGTGCAGACATCAATATTCTTATTCAGGACATTAATAAACACATTGGTAGCTGCATCTACGTTCGGAGCAGTGTATATACTCTCCCAAGATATTTTACTCAAATTTTCATGTAATTTTTTGTAATCCACATATTTGATGAAATTTTCTTTTTTTATTTTTTCATTTTCACAATCTAAAACAATTTGTAGCAGAGTAGTATAATGATCTGTTATATTTGTCTTTATCACTAGGGGTAAGATGTATTCTGAAATATTATAAGAAGATTTGATAAATATATGATCGATACAGGACTGGTGATTTCTTTGCACTCTTGTCGGACTGTTGATTGTTGATATATAACCAAACTCATTTAGGATATTTTTGAATTCTGTAGTATCTTCATCGTTTTCTAGAAGGTTTATATTAATGTCCCCAATAAATATTTTCTGGCATGCTGAAGTATTATTATTGATTTCGAAATAATTCTGCAAGTTTTTGTTAAAATCTTTGATATTTATTGAAGGCGACCTGTAAAGAGCAGTTATAGCGATAGTCATGTTTTTACTCAATGATATCATTATGTTCAGAACGTGTGTGCCTAGAGTTCCATCAATGTTGAATTCATATGACAAATCAGACCGTATGTACACTACAACACCGTCATTTTGATTTAATTCACCCATATTATATACCATATTATAACCTTGAATGTTGTACAAACTTGGATCTGGAATTTTCCAAGTTTCCGTTAGAACAATACAATCCAGATCAGAGTCCAGGTTGTTCAGGAAAAGTTTGAATTCATCGTGATTTTTACTTATGCTTCGGATATTATTATGTAAGATTTTGAAGTTGCTGTTTTTGTGATTCACTCTCAGAAGTTCTTTACATTCCTGAAAATTTTCAATGGTGAAAGTATCGACACTTTCCATGTCAAAATCACGTATATATTGGTCCATTATTCCTAAATACCTTTGGAGTTTGAAGACAGATACAAATTATGAGCCAAACAATAAATTATTATAGCATATATCGAAGACTATACAGAAATAAAAAAAAATGTACTGATAAAACTATCAACAAATCACCTTATGGTTTTTTCAGGGGTCTCAGGGTTCTTCCTTGCACCACACTCTTTCTGGGAGTCTCTGAGGTAGAACCTCCCTTTTTAAATGGTTTTTTCAGTTCTTCTCTGGTATT
Organism: Zygogramma bicolorata; assembly: GCA_032362365.1. Lineage (NCBI taxonomy): Eukaryota > Metazoa > Arthropoda > Insecta > Coleoptera > Chrysomelidae > Zygogramma > Zygogramma bicolorata. The sequence continues at coordinate 2,639,108 of JAVJAQ010005672.1, read as the reverse complement.
TTTATTCTCGGTAGTTAGTGTTTTTTTGTGTTGTTGTTCTTCCCTGTGTAGCGTTCCTTCTCGAAATTCTTCCAATGTAGCGTCTTCTCCCAGATCAGTTTCTTTTGGCGATGGTGTTGGTGGCTCGCTGGCAGTCTTCCTTTCTGCTATTGGTGAGAAGTTTTTATCTTCCTCTGCCGATTTTCTGGCGTCTTCTATATCTGCTGCCGTATATGTCTGACCTTCCACAACGAGTTTGTTATTCTTCAAATACGCTGCTCTGTTTGCTGATTTCGCTTCCTTCAAAGCCCCTAATAGAATTTTCCTTTCCTCTAGTTCTCCTTCTGTAAGATCTTCGGTTATCACAATTTTCGTTCCTTTCAATTTTCTTCTGTTTTTCAAAATATCTCGTCTTCGGATTTGTGAGTTGAAGGAGATCAGTATAGGTCTATTATGTCCCGTTTCTCTCCCTAGCCTGTGAATATTATTTATTTCTTCTTTCGCTATTTCGATTTCAAGTTTCAATTTTGACAGGTTGGTGAAGCTATGGATCAGATCTTCTTGGTTCTCGCCTTTCTCTTCTTTCAATCCGTATATCACAAGATTGTTCTGTTTCAGTTGTTTTTCGAGCTTTATCATCCGAGATCTCAATAGTGAGTTTTCCTCTTTCAGTGACTCAACTTTTTCCTTTATCGCCCCTATGTCTTTTTGAGCTTTCAGGGTTAAATTTCTTGTTGTTTCTTCTAGTGCATCAATTCTTTTGCAAAGATTTTCATTTACACCTTGTATCAGTAGGTATACATCTCTGATGGAAACTTCTGTATCTTTCTCCATTTCTATTTCCCCATGCACGCCACTGTACTTGTTTATTTAGTGTGTTTCTTTGGGCACTGAATACGATAAAGAGTTTTTGTAAATTAGTTTATTTTATCCACGATATTGGTTTCTAAAATGGTTTTCACTTGATTGTGCAAGTAAATCATCAACTTTGTTTAAAATATCTGTGACTTTTGGATTATAAATCAAATTCTGCACATTTCAATATGAATTTTTGCTCGCACTTTAGCAGTAATCGCGCCTTATTTGATTTATTTCGTGAGTACCGACTACCGTGACCGTTCTTGACGAAGATCACTAACTACTAACACTAAAATACTAACACTAAAATACACAAACCCAACGTTCCTCTTCGCCCCATTGTCAGTGCTTTCGGTTCTCCAACACAAAATCTTGCTAAACACCTTGCAAATACTCTCCAACCCCTTGCAGAACAGTCCTCGTCGTATGTGCGAAATTCTTTCCACTTCATTGAAATCCTCAAAAACCTCAATATCCAACAGACTGACATCCTTGTGAGTTTCGACGTAGTGTCCTTATTCACAAATATCCCTTTATCAGATACATTGAACATTCTCGAAACCAAACACCAAATTTCCAAAGGCACCCTCAACCTCATCAGTCACTGTATGTCCAGTACATACTTCCTATTCCAAGGTACCTTTTACAAACAAGTGAAAGGCGCCCCCATGGGTTCTCCCCTCTCACCAGTCCTTGCAAACCTTTTCATGGAAGACTTCGAAACCAAAGCCATTGCCACGTTCGACCACAAACCCTCTTGCTGGTTCAGATACGTAGATGACGTTTTCGTCATATGGCCTCACGGCTCCGAAACTCTCCATAATTTCCTTGATCACCTTAACGACCTCCACCCAAATATAAAGTTTACAATGGAAATCGAAAGCAATAACTCCCTTCCATTCTTAGATGTCCTCATCACAAAAACCAATGACTCCTTCACCCACACGGTCTACAGGAAACCAACACACACAAACCGATACCTTAACGCAAACTCCCACCATCATCCAGCACAAACCAATTCAGTTGTGAATTCCCTCATCCACAGATCCATCAACCTCACAGACCTCCACAACAAACCACAGGAACTAGCCCAACTCAAATCAGCCCTTCTTCAAAATGGATTCACAGACCATCAAATTGACAGATCCATCCGCCGCCATCAAACTTCTCATTCCATTCCCAGAGACCCAACAGACAACAACGTTCCCCACAAAGCTTTTCTTCCCTACATTAAAGGTGTTACTGACAAAATCAGCCGAATTCTCAAAAAACAGGACATAAAAACGATATTTACAGCCAGCAATAAAATCTCCACATTCCTTCGCTCCCCCAAGGACAAAATTGTTAACGAATCACAGGGTATATATGAAATACCATGTTCTGATTGCCATAGAACATATATAGGCCAGACCAACAGACGTGTGACAAGTAGAGTATACGAACATCAACTTGCTGTCCGAAAATCAGACCCATCTTCAGCTCTGTCCAAACATCATCAAGAGACAGGACACAATATAGACTTTGCGAACACTAAGACCATCGCCACAGCGAAAACACTACAAGCTCTTATAATTCGCGAGGCCATCGAAATCGAGAAGCGACCTTCCTGCTTAAATAAACGTGACGACGGCCAGAGACTTCCAACTGCATGGAAACCCCTAATTTCCAGATGCCCAGTCCCCACCAAGACATCCGACGGTCCTTTAGTAGCACCCGCTGCTATAAATACTACCCAACATCCCTCGATACCTCAGTTCGATCTAAGGAGTAGGCAGATTGAGACCTTAGAAAGAACTCGTGACGAGACCTGGGGAGTAGGCAGATTGAGACCCCGGCGTCAAGTCACAAACCCTTGCCCCCTGTGACAACACCTGAGGAGTAGGCAGATTGAGACCTCAGCGTGAAGTCACATTTACCTCTTGAAAATGGCTCCAAAATCGGAGCCGAAACGTCGAGAACAAAACTCCAGACGCGGTTCAACCCGAACTCAACAACAACATATATAAATATATATATATATACTAGATTTGGAAGTTCTCAGGTTTGCGGTCTGTTTACTAATAAAACTCATTTGTTCTTGATCTCAATATTTCGCTAATGTTTATTAGCTTCATCAGAAGAAAAGCTACAAAGAATGTGACAAAATTGTACAAGATTGAATCGAAAATAACAGTTCTACTTAAAATCATAGAATTAATATTCCTGGTGTGTTCATTGCCTTGGGAAGCTGAATCAAACTCGCATAGTTACTGCCTCACTTAAACTGAATCAGCTAGGCAAAATTCATGTTTATAGGAGTCCCTCAGCTGTACCAGGCAATGATATAATTAACGTTAATCTAAGGGTTTTTATAAGTAAGCACATGTCTGTCCTTATTTTTAAATATTACAAAAGTGATTAAATTGAACTCAAAATATTGCAATAAATGTTACTTAACTGACCTGTATCGGTTTTATAATTAACTGTATTTGGTTTTTTCTTAATGTGGTACATTTCAAGGAACAACCTGGTTTTCTGGTTACTGACTCTGTCTATGATTTTTACATTTGAATAATCAAATTGATGGCCGGTTTTTTGGGAGTGGTCGACTGCTGCACAAGAGTTTTTTCCTAGCCGGGCATCGCTCTTGTGGAGGGCTATTCTTTGTTTGAGCCACTGCGAGGTACGTCCCACATAACATTGGTTACATCCACCACACGGGATTTCATATATAACGTTGCTGTTAAGTGGGACAGGTGTTTTGTCTTTGACTTTTGAAAAGAGATCCGAAATTTTTGTGGTGTTGTATCTGGCTATTTTTATCTGTGGAAAATCTTTGAAAATATTTGTGATTTGGTGGGATAATTTGTCTACAAAAGGAATTGATTTGTATTTGAACTGTATGTTACAATCTTCAGTTGGTCCGTCATAGAAATTAGAGTTGTGAATTAGTTTCTTTAGGATATGTTTAGGATATCCGTTGTTCGTGAAGATGGCAAATAATTTCTTTAGGTTCTGTTTTAAAGTCAGTATCAAGTTTCAACGTTTCGCCAACATCTCATTGGCATTTTCAAAAATGTTACTGCTCCTACTTGGTGCAAGCAACAGTTGCTAGCACCAAGTCGAAACTCAATACCGGCAAACCAACGGATAAATTCCCAGAATAACAACTTCGCATACTCAACCATCCGTGAAAACCTTTACTGTGACATATTTACTGTAACACTCACACAGACACACACACACACACACATTAAAAACAGTTACAATTTTATAGACCAGATGAGACTACTTACTATCGGGAGTTTGAGAGAAGCTATTTTCTTCATAACAGTCAAAGCTTATATATATGAGAATTAATTGTAACCTACAATTAATTCTAGGTTAGTCACGTGGAGCGTTGCATAATTGATGAATGACGAGTGACAATTGGCAATTTGTCTAGGATTTATATTGATCCATGGAACCAGTAGATCTATCGCTCACTTACATGGAACATAATGAGTCATTTGACAGAACCACTGATGTCATGATTACAATATGAATTACGGACTATATGGTTAATATGAATACGATTAAAATTACAGGGATTCTTTTGGATTGTTTGGTGAAATACTATCAAATTTATCAAAGTGCAGTTCAAGTGTGAATGTGTAAATGTTACTTATATTGTCAATGTCAGATTTTTCAATTCAATGCATTATTTTTTTTTGAATATGGATCATTTCCAGAAAGAGACGTTTGGAAGGGGTCTTCTCAACGTCAATAATCCTAGCATCTTCAAAATTTATTGCGTGGTTTTTTGTGATAGCATGTTCGGTCAAAGCACACGAAAGCTTGTTGCAACTGATATCACTCTTGTGAGACGTAATCCTCCCCTTTAGGCTGCGACCCGTTTGACCTATGTACGTTTGATTACAATCATTGCAATTTATTCTGAATACTAAGTTTGATTTCTCTAACTGTTTTAATGGAGTTTTTGTTTTTGACAGGAGCTTAGACACAGTAAACATGTTCTTTTTTGCAATTTTTATGTTTGAATTTTTTGAAACATTGATGAGGTTATTGGTCAATTCTCCAATATTATGGAGAGATCTGTATATCGAAATTGAATTATTTTGAATGCTATTTGTGTTACCCTGATTTGGGGGAGTCACAGAATCGCTCCTACTCGAGTCACTCATGTCCTGGTAGTTGAAGAGAATATTGTTTATTAATTTATGAGGATAGGAATTTTCATAAAAAATAGGTTTATATAAATTTTAACTCTCTTGTTTGTAAATTGGATGTGATAGCTTTATGACTCCTCATCGCTGTGATCATGTTTGTTCTCGTTTTATGTGAGTGGTATGAAAAAAAAATTAGGTACCTGTCACTACACATTGTTTTGCGGTATCATTTAGTGCCTAGGACTTCTTCGGTGTCTCTGCATATTTTCATGTCTGAGAAAGGAATGCATTGTCCATTTTCTTTTTCGACTGTGAATTGCAGGTGTTCGTTGAAACTATTGATGATGTTTAACACATGATTTATTTTATCTGCTGGTTGAGCTTGAATCAAGTCATCTTTTTTTCAAATGGTATCGGATTTTTTGAATGAGTTCATTCAAAACATGATCAACAAGATAATGAGAAATTGTTGATCCCATTGGGGTGCTGAAAATTTGACGCAATACCAAAGAGTCTTCTAGGAAGAAGCGATTAGCTTTAGAAAAAACTCATAATATAAAGTCCTGAAGAAGGAAATACACATTTCCGAAAGCTTGACATAATACCAAAGAGTTTCATTCATATCCTTCATAAAAAATTTCATGGACCTGCTAGGAAGGAGTTGGTGCGTGTCTGTGGGATGATATCCATTTTTGAAAGATTTTGTCAAGAACAATCATTTAGCCGTTTCCATTCAATAATATTCATATTTGAAGCTTGTCGTGATGATCTTTTGTATCAAGAATAATAAAATCACGTAATTCTGACAGAAAGCGACATTCTTTGTGAACATAATTCATACGTAATTATAACTCATTATTCTTAACCACGAAAAGGTTGTAAATTTGGATGTAAAATTTCTGATTAATGGTAACTTGATTACAATACGGAGCAAATGTGCTAAGTGCGAAATGTGTAACACTTTCTAAGTTCTTCATGATTATTCAATATGGATAATAATTACATGTTAATTAGATGTTTGGAAATGGCTGAGGATTCTCAGCTACATGCTCTTATAATTTGAACGACGCCGACGTTGAGAAACTTGTGATGAGAATAATTCTTACCTAATGAGACTTATTGTTTCAATTAGATAGTACAGATTACGATTTGACGAAACAAATGGATGAAGTAGCAGGTATTTGTTGAGCAATAATAGACCAGAAGTATATTAACTCCAAAAGCGCTATCATATAGTAAAAAAAAGCAATGTATATATTCAGTTCGATTGAATATTATTTCCTGAATGAAACGACAAAAAAATTCAAACTTTTTTTAATCACAGCCTGTATCTCTTTGTTATATTGAAATAGCATTTTATCCTAATTGCGCGATTTCAACTCAATTGAAGTTCCTTCCTACCTATGCGTGTAGCTTCCAAGATCCCATTGCTGAGATACAAATTTCAAAAGATAGATATATTATTATAATAATGGGTAAGAGCTACTCCCATCATCTATCTCCCCATCCTATAAGTAAAGCAATGTTAGATACATTAGCTTTTCCAAAGAATCGATATTGTACCAACCTTTGTCTCATTCGAAATAAAGAAATGGAATGCATAAGCATATTTCATATTATTTTTCTGGTTACATATTCATTCATTTCATCATTATGCATTTTGTTCATTCCTACTCCCATGCGCTCAAAGGTTACCGTGCTTTGTTCCGCAGTTTTCTGGGTTTATAACGTACCATTATATGAAAAAATAAGAATTGATATTGGAATCTATACAAGTGAAGAAGGGCATATTTTCAATCTACCCCGAAAAGTTGCTGCGTCTATTGAAAAACAGTTCTTTCTAGATAGAACAAGTCCAATTAGTCAGTAACTTCTAGTATAACTCAAATTTTGCCTATCAAAAAAGATATTAGAACTATTATATATGAAAATTCTTATCGTTAACGTTTCGGAAACTAAATCTGCTTCCGTTCTCAAAACTTATACGCAAATTCCTGTACAAATCCAAATATTTATTGAAAAAGGAAACACGAAGTCATCTCCACAACATATTTAATTCTTACAAATATCTCTTGTAGGCAATCTTCGTAATTGACATTTGTCCAATATTTCAAATCTGACATAAAGTTTTGTCCTTGGAAGTGCGAAAGAGTGAACACAAGATGTACATCAGGAACAGACAGATAGGTGGTTCTAAATTATCAGAACACATTCTTACTGCCGATGGAGATCACACAGTAGAATGGAGTGACCCTGAAATTATGACGAAAGAGAGCAATAACAGGAAACGAAAATTAAAGGAATCGGCTCTCATCATGCTGTCTGGTGAAGAATGCATATCTATGAGTTCGCTTGATATGGATCGCGGATGGTTATCCCTCCTGAAGGACCAAACGTTATGTCAAGTTTGAAATATTTGACGAATGTCAATCACGAAGATTGCCTACAAGAGATATTTGGATCTGTACAGGAATTTGCGTATAAGTTTTGAGAACGGAAGCAGATTTAGTTTCCTAAACGTTAACGATAAGTAATTTCATATATATATATATATATATATATATATATATATATATATATATGTTACTGATAAAATAAGTCGAATTCTGACACGACATGACATCAAAACCATTTTCACAGCTAACAACCAAATATCCACCTACCTTCGAACACCCAAAGACACAATCCCCAATGAAACCCAAGGAATATATGAAATACCATGCTCTAACTGTCCCAGAACATACATCGGCCAGACCAACCGACGAGTGTCCTGTAGAGCATATGAACACGAACTAGCAGTCCGTAATTCTGACACAAACTCAGCATTATTCCAACATCATTTAGAAACAGGCCACAAAATAGATTTCAAAAACACCAAAACCGTTGCCACAGCCAAAATCCTCCAAACCAGAATTACCCGTGAAGCCATTGAAATCGAAAAACGTCCCAACTGTCTCAATAAACGCGACGATTCTCAAAGACTCCCCAATACCTGGAAACCACTTTTGGTCCGACATACTTCTATTCACTTCGACTTGGGAACTAATCCGTTCGAACCTCCCATCGACCGTCCGATACCTGATCCTGCCATAATTACTAATGAACCCTTAAATCCCACCAACCTTCTATTCTCGATCTCCAGTGATGATAGCCAGCTAGTGAGACAACTCAGACCTAGACGCAAGGTCACTCAGTCTTGAAAATGGCTCCGAAATGGGAGTCGAAACGTAGACAAGTAAATCTTTCCAGACGCGGATCAACCGGAAGTTCCAGCCAGCATATATATATATATATATACATATATATATATACATTTGTTCTTATTATATTTTTTTGACAGGCAAAATTTGAGTTATACGAGAAGTTGCTGACTAATTGGACTCGTTCTATACAGAAAGAACTGTTTTTCAATAGACGCAGCAACTTTTCGGGGTAGACTGAAAATCTGCCCTTCTACACTTGTATAGATTTCAATATTAATTCTAATTTTTTTAGATTGTGGTAGGTTACAAACCCAGAAAATTACGGAACAAATATCGATCCACCACAAAATAATGACGTTCAAACAGTAGTTACCGTGCTATATTGAGTAACCTCAAAAACAAGCAGCAGGAATATTTCAGAAACATTTTGAACGTTCAAATTACAGATGCTGTAGAAATCACCAACCTTATCCTAGCTTGTACATCAATCCAAATTTCTCAGCGTGGCAGCTGTCAGGGGTATTTCAAGAAAGTAACAGCAAACACTCTGAAAGGCCTGGAATGCGCTCATTGTTAATGATCTAGTTATTGTTCTTGAAAGAAAAGAAATATCCGGTGTCAGTCACGTATGTCAAAATGTTTATGAATAACTTACAACATATCATATCCACTTACATAAAACAAAATATAATTGAATGTTTAGCACCTACAGCGATATTTTAGTCGGGACGGATCGCACAATTCTCACGAAACTTTTTCATTTAATTCAAATTAGTTTCACTCGAAGAAGGTGCTAGGTAGCGTATTCACATGTTTGTCTATAGCTGAAGCAATAAAGTTCTCATTCGATAGTAATGATAATATTTCCATTAATAGGATAGAAACCCCTTTTGGAAAACTCAAGTATCACTTGGTACATTTGATAGGCGTTTCCATCCTCCATTCACTGTGCAAAATAAATTGAAATTTGCATGATTTATTCTCTTGTTAATATTATTTGAGAAAACCAATTAGGATTTCACACAATATAATGCAGATTCAGTTTTCATGAAATTGGTTTTGAGTCAGAGTCCGAGATGAAACATTCAATTTAATATTGTCAGCACGCTTCAAACAGATGCATGTGCAACAATACCAAAAAAAGAAAACATAAGAACTGAAACTAGCATTTGATAATCTACTGAACGATTCTCACTAAGTATGAATTCGCAAAACTGCGACACGTGTTTCTCTATACAATGTCCTCCTCAAGCAGGATTATGCTTGTAAAACGAAACACGTGTTCCTGTTTCGTAAATCCATGGTTAGTGCGAATCGCACAGGAAACTGTGACATATTTGTTTTATCATTATTCTTCAACATTTCAATGAATGCAGTGAGTACCAATTCCTTTGCACAATTGTGCAAGCAGAAAAAGATCAACGATCGAAGAGAAAGAAATGAGAGGTGAACAATATTAGCATAATGGATATAAGTGTAGAGAAAAGAGAAGAGTAAAGAAACAACAGAAAACAGACAGGAAGGATATATTAGCAGATATATCTGATCGATTTTTCATAAATATTTTTTTGTCAAACATACTCATATAAGATTGAATTTTTTGAAGTGGAAGTGGGAACTTTCAACATACAGTGCGATAGTTTAAAAGTCATCCCCATCTTTATCTTCAATAACGGAAAATATATATCGAGGCCGGAGAAAATGAACATGAAGATGCAAAAATTTTTGTATAAATCAATTGCATGACCTCACCTGCCAGCGAGAGGTTGTTATTCACTATTTTTTCAATCAAAGGACGGTGTTTTGATGCCTATCCAACACTCGTCTATTTTTGAGAATTGGCTAGCCGTTCTTGACTCATTACCAGTTATATTGAACAGTCTTCAAACTGAAAATCATAATTTCAACGGAAATTTGAATGAAATATCACATCAATTTATTTCAATAATATCTGAGTAACCTCCATGATTATCACGCTCAGCTCAATATAAACTTATTCGACTTTTCGTTCCAGAAATATAAACTGGAGCCGAAGGAAACAATAATTGGAATAAACCGGCTAGTCCGATTTTCGAAAGTAAACGAGTGTTGTATATATAGGCAGTTGAAAAATCCCTATCGAAATTCGAAAAAAAAGTTGTTTGCCCTCCTATCGGTGACGAGTGACATCACACAAATATTTTTCTCACTCTGATGTAACAAAATTAATACCATCTAAGGTTGTTGACATTGATATATTCCCTCTTTCAAAAGTCAACAGCAGGGATCTTTTCACAATATAAAGGTTTATTAATTATCCTCTCATCAAATTGTAACAACTCATTTTCAGGAGAATGAACTGGAAGGTTATTTTATGAGATATGTTGACCTCTATTCGAAAGATACTCAATAATTCAGCTTCTAAAGAAATAATATACAGTTGCCGTAAGATTTTCACATATTAGGGTTCACTAAACCACGACACTAGTTTAGCTGTACAATAGCTTCCTCGAGCAGGAATTTAAACTTCCTTCCTCCCTTCAAAGTTCTTGCTTGAGAAAACTATTGTACAGCGAAACACCTGTAGCCATTTAGTATACCCTAATATGTGAAAATCCTACAGACAACTGTATATTATTTATTCAATACGGATTCTCATCAAGTAACGGCCCCTTCCATTCAATTCAGCTTTTACTTACTCTAATGATTTCATTTGAATCCTTCGATATCAGCTACAGAATCAGAAATCCTGATCACCTGCATGTTACTGAAATTTATCAACCAACCTAACACTAAAAAATTACTTACTTTCGAAAGTTTCACTGAATATAACGAATTCATAAATAGTAAAAACTCTAGACCCAAAAAGAAATTATTTGAACCGTTGGTCTTAAAATAAAACTTTTCCAAGGAGAGTTTGATTACGAATCAGCAAATTGAATTCCCAAGTGTTTTTAGGGTGATATTTGGGTGTTTCAACACTTTAGAGGAATAATATAGTTCTAGTTATTATATTCTCAAAATTCGAATATTTCATTCATGATTGTTTTTTGAATATGCATGTTGTGCGGTATTTGATTTTCGGTAATCATGATCATTACAACAGCTTGCAATTGTTTCAATATCTGCCAAGTCATGCTGATTAATAAGCATAATCAATGCAGAATATCAAAAAGAGAAAAGACTATCACGTTAAATACGGATACAATGAAATCGAAATGTTCATGGAACATTTCAGAAACCAGTGAAAACAAATTGTACTAAGCTTAAATTTTGGAGCATCAGTAACGCCGAAAAATATTTTTTCTAGCTTTTTGGGTTCTTAACCTACCAAAATCTGAAATGAAGAGTTAATTCGAACTTGTGTAGAAGGCAGATTTTCAATCTACCCCGAGAAGTTGCTGCGATAATTAAAAAATAAATCCTTCTGAATGGAACACGTTCAATTAGTCAGCAACTTTTCGTATATCTCAAATCTGCCTAGCAAATGTCAAAACTCAAATTTCTGATATTTACAAAAAGCGAACACAAAAACTAAGCCAGAAAAGAATATTTAGGAAAGTTTTGAAAAGGGAAGCAGATTTGGTTTCCGAAACGTCAACGGTAAGTATTCAGAAAAATCTTATTTCTTGTATTTTTTGATAAGCAAATTTGAGATATACGAAAAGTTGCTGACTAATTAAACGTGTTCCATTCAGAAGGAACTATTTTTTGATTATTGCAGCAACTTCTCGGAGTAGATTAAAAATTTGCACTTGAATAGATTCAATATTCATTTCTATTTTTTCAGATTGTGGTGGGTTGAGAACCCGAAAAGAAGAAAGGATCCATCCACCACAGAATAATGACATTCAAACAGTACTTGCCAGAAAATACTTGAATCGGTCATTTTGAAAAGGGGTCACATCCACTTCTTTGACATTTCAACTTTTTGCCAGTTTACCATTCGACACGCCTAGACGAAAACGGGTTAGCTCTCGATATTCTTGCTGCCTTTACCCACCACATAAAAATCAGTTCATTTGGAAAACGGGTTATCTACTGGAGATGACCCAAAATGACTCAAAATGAATTGTGTTTTCTCTCGCCCACCGCCGAAAGTTTTCAGACGATGCATTATGCATTGTTACCATACCACGTTCATGGCCAAGCACCCGGAGTGTCAAAATATTAAATATAAATTTTTCTACAAGTATTTCCATGAAAATTTCCACTTGTTGTTCGGCCGCCCGCAGATTGATGTCTGTTCCAAATGAGAAGAATTGGGAGTCAAACTGAAGGACCCCCATCTGAATGATACCGCCGAGAGTGTCGTGGCTGCAGAACTCACGGTACACAAAAGAAGAGCAAAAAAATATTTTTACAAAAATTGATGAAATGAAAAAAGTGTGCAAAGAGAGTGACAAAGTTGCGGCTCTTCGCAAAACCTACCTCTGCCGTGTTTACCCGTACAAGAGGTCTTCTATTATCGGCAGTTGTGGGTTAATGAATTCTGTATTCACAACTTCACTACCGAAAAAGTGAAGTTCTACTCCTGCCGTGAAGGCGAAGGACACAAAGGCCCTGATGAAGTGTGTTCTCTTTCAAATGACTATGACTATATCAACATCTATTTTCTGATGGATGTCCAGGTCAAAATCGAAACAATACCATGATACGCTACCTCTTGGCACTAGTAATGTCAAATAAATTCCAGAAAATCACTATTTACTTTCCTCAACGAGGTCATTCATTTAATGATTGTGACAGAGATTTTGGCACAGTTAAAAGGAGAATTCGCCGCCTCCGCCAGATTTTTTCTGTAGAAGATTATGAAGACCTTATCCTTACTTCTTCTACACGCTCTAAATTCGACGTCAGACATATTACTCACTCAGATGTAGCTGGTTTCAAAAAGTGGTGGCCGGATTTCTTCAAGAAGAAAGTATTTGTCTACAAGAAGTCTTGTAAAGGGAGTTCCGAAAGAACAAAAGGTTACTTTCAGTAACCCCCTGTCGAGAAACGTTTTCTTCTTTCAAAAACTTTACAGCGGGGCAGTTCGTCAGTTATGGTGCTCAATCCTCAAAATTTTTCCGCTTATCAAGGGAAAATCCCAATAAACATAAAGAAAATTGAAAAATTAAAAAAGCTTCAGCAATATATTCCAGATAGGCACAAGGCATTGTACCACAATATTTGTGAATGGCCCACTACCACCGCTGAAGAAACTGAAGTAACTAAAATTCTGCTCTAAAACATATTATCTCAACTTCAAGTTTGAAATAAACAATACTTTATAGTCTTTTTTTTTTCAATACCTGTTCATTTTGAAAACGGGTCATCTCTTCTTCCAGAAATAGCATTTTCTAAGGTCTCTTGAAAATAAAAACATTATTTTTTAATATTCATGATTTTTTAAATTTTTTCTAAAGTGAAAAAACAGGTGTTTAGATATCATTTGCCAACAGCTTTAAAGATAAAAGGTTTTTTATCTCTCATGAAAAATTTTAAAAAGTAGATATGACCCTTTTTCAAAATGACCGATCCACTTCGATTAGTGACGAGTTTCACAGATTTGCCATACAGTCGAATAAAACCCTGCTATAGAAGATGTACCGTGTGTTTCCAAGAGCCCAACGAAAGGGTTGTGATATTGTATTCGTTGGTTAGTGTCCGAGTGGTCTAGGCGCCCGTTTTTATTCAATTGACTTTCCTCAGTGCCGAGGTTGATCAGATTCGATTCTCGGTCACGGCAAAAATTATTCTGGTGAGAATTATGCAATGGGCTACTGTTGATTTCCCCGATACCAGTCTTGGAAGGTGAGGTATATTAGTCGATACACCATCCAACCAGGTAGGACTGAATTTTTCCTATCGTATGGATAGCAGAAGCGCTAATGAAAAATCAGTAGGAGGCTCCTGAGCGCTCGGCAATCAACAACAATCAGCTGCCCCCTTCGCAAGCCTGCTAGGCGAAAAAAAAAGAGGAACATATACATAGAAAAAAGTCAATCTTTATGAAACTACTACAAGCGTACAATAAATGATGATAACGTAATGGATATTTCCAGAATTATTTCTGTAATTTGAACTACTTCTTGAAACACAACGATACACGGTCGATTTTATACCGATTCATTAAAAATCATAGATCTTTTGTAAATTAACGAAATTATTCTTGTTGAAGACTTTTCATATCGTAAGCAAAGAGCATTGATTTGTAATGTTATGAATTACATATATTAATGCTTATAAAAAAAGTAGTGGGCTCAAATCTGATCTTTGGCGAACTCACGAAGAACCTATGCAGTCGTATAATTTTATTTTGGTCATATTCATGAAGAGTATTTCCTTCTTCTGGTAACTAGTTTGCTTTTAACTCCAAGGAAAGCAGATTAAACACTGGAGTTGTAGTAATTGAATTGTAGGTGAGTTCTAAAGCAGAACATCACCAATAATACGAATTGTCCTTCTCTGACATTCTATAGTAGCTTCAACGTTTGTTTTGGGCCTGTTATATAAAGTATTCCACATTCGATAATTCAGGTTCATTCGATATTTCCAGTGAAATCATAGGGTGAATTGAAAAATGCAAGGGAGCTGACGCAAGTGGTTGTATGCTATGACTTAGGGAGTGAGTGATAAGTCCTAATTGTTGACGGTTTCTTTCGAAGTCGTTGGTGTTTGGTATAAAAAACCATATATCACATGTAATACTCTTAAAAATGTATTTTCTACAACTCCGTACTCATTTTGTTTGAAAAAAACTCGTTCACCTAAAAAAATGTATTATTGTATGTATCGATTATTACATGTACTTTTTTATACTGTCTTGTACTATAAAATCCGTATGTGAAATAGGAAGGACAATTCAAACTGAATAAATTTGCCTAAGCTATAATATGTTATATAACGTGAACAACTGCAAAAGTCTGTCATTTCCATAACAGTTCTTTCATTACGCCAATTACTCCGAAATGAGATCGCAATCGTGAGAGTTAGCCATGCGAGTCCTCCTCCAAATCTCGAAATACGCGACAGTACCTTCTTTTTCAATTCTTCTGTTTGTTATGTAAAATGTGATAGAATGTAAAAGGTATAGTTTTAACGACATGATACATCTTGCTGTTCTATAACCTTGGGAAATTCTCTCCAAAGAAAGTGAATACAATCCTTTCCGGTTCCAGTTCGTTTTGTCAAACAAAATTTGGATTGCGATATGTTTTCGATGAATAGTAAATGGTTCATCTTCATTTTAACAGCTCTGAATCCAATAATTTTGTAATTTGCATCTGTACAAATCTCAGTATAACTGCCAGAACAGTGGCATGCATGAAATTGAAAAAAATTTGTTCCACCCTATTGCTGAGAAAATTCATTTGTTGACTTCGTCACGTTCTTGAGTATTGTAGAGAATTTTCCCTCGAAAAGATCTATCTGTCGCTTCCCTACAAACAGCAGCTTTCAGAAATAAAATTTCTCCCGAGGTGAGGATTTACAATGCTTCACAATAATTGCTCAGAGCAAGGCATAAGAAATTTACTTATCGGATTTGCGATCGAAGCAAATTTCTGCATGATTGCTGTGGATTTGACATAACAAAACTGAAAACGTAAAAAATTTCATTTGAATTGGACGTGCCAGGTATTGTGTAATTCGATTGGGAAAACTTTATATTTCGCAATATTTTCCATCGTGTGACCAGTTAGTGGATGACTATTATGGTTATTCCAATGAATAGTCCAGAGTGAAATTGTGAAAATATCGAAACGTTTGAGTGGAAAACTGTCGAATCAATGTCAACCCAATATTTCGAAAAAAAGTAGAGACTGAAATACACTGAAAATGCACTGGAAATGTACCTATTATAAACTCAAACGTGGTATGGCCGAGTGGCAAATTGGGATGTGGTCAATGCATAAAAGAACTATTGCGTTTAAGTAGTTCTAGGCATCACTGTTTCCAGGTTTTAACATCCATTAGAAATTGATCATATGGAAACAGAAATAGAAGAAAACTCTTCTACTGTTGAACTGATGCAGATGATTCCCTACAATGTTGTTTGTACTTTGAATTATTCCAGTTGTTCAGTGGCCTACACATGAAGACCACCATTCAGTTTTTGGACAATTGAGTATAAATGATAAATTCAATATAACTACTCCAATCAGAATGCTTCCAAGGATATTACTATGGATATTTGATGCCAAATGTTATGTGAGAATGTTAAGCAAATTGATCATCGTATGGCTGACAGTGAGTAGTGTGTAAAAGGGTGCTCCTAGTAAAAAGTCGAATACATACAGTTAGAGTGCTCACGAAACTTTCAAAGTTTGCAGACAACAAATTAAGCTGTCAACTAACAACTTCATCTTGTGGAAGACTGCAAAAAATGGTTCTTACAAGAGATATTCGAGATGAAATCCAAACCGCAGTCAATATGGCTTTTAAACAATACCTAAACGATCAGGTATTTATAAAAACAATTGCGGACAGTGTCTCCGAAGCGGTGACAAAAACAGTTAATAAGAAACTAGAAGAATTGGATCAAAAACTGGAACAGATAAGAATTGAACATGTACAAATTAAAAACGAATACCAAGCAAAATTGCAAATACAGGATGAAATCTTGCATAAACTAGAACGTGAGAATGAAAACCTTCAAGTAACTATGGACTCAATGGAACAGGAGACTAAGAAGAACTCCCTTAGAATTTTCAATCTTTCTGAGAAACATAAAGAAAACACAAGAGAAGAAATAGTCAAACCTCTCGCTTCCCATTTGTCACTAAATATAACTGATGATGATATAGAAGCATGTTACCGAATTGGTAAATCAGAAACAAATAAAAAGACACGTTGCATTTTCTTGAAACTGAAAAGTAATGATTTGAAGCAAAAGATATACCACAATAAAAAGTTACTGAAAGGAACAGGAGTAATAATCAGGGAAGATTTAACCAAACTCCAGGTTGAATTGCTAACGAAATCCATCGAGAAAACATCAATAAAACAAGTTTGGACGGAAGCTGGAAAAATCTTCGTTAATTACAAACAAAAAATCTACATCATAAAATGTGCAAAAGATTTCATGAAAGTTTTCACTTGAGTGAGCATCGATAAATATCATAATAATATCCCACTAGATGTACCCCATATTATACCGTTACTATCAATTTCCGATTGAACATTATTGAGTTAGTTTTGCTATTGTTATTTTCATCTCAATTCTCTTAACCATTGTATCTATTTTGATATCTATAACATACGTATATAACATTTCATTTTTCAGCATTGTTATTATCTTTCTCTATTAACTAATTATACGTATAAAACTATGATAACAGATTTATTAGAAATACTTGATAATGAAAAAGGAACAAAAACTAATTTTTTTTCCACAGTACATGATTGTATTCACAACCAAAACGTTGCAGGAGTCTCGGAGAGGGTTGGTATATTTCACTTTAATATTAGGAGCATTAAAAAGCATATTGACGAGCTGATGATATATATAGAAGAGGAATATGATTATATCGATATCATTGTCCTTTCTGAATGTTGGAACTTGAAAGTGGTGAGTGATTTTCATATTCCAAAGTACTCTATTTACTATAACGAATCAAAATTCAACCAAAATGATGGTGTCATTATCTACGTCAAAGATACCTTACCAATTACCCCTAGAATAATTTATATGACAGAAACTAACCTGCTGAGGATAACACTGTCAGCACTCAACCTGACAATAGGTATTACTGCTTCTTACCGCCCACCTTCCACTAATACTCAAACATATATACATGACCTGTCAGAATATTCATCAAAACTGAAAAATCTCAACATTGAAATTTTCTTAGGAGATATAAATATCAATCTTTTGGATAAAACTTTAAATGATGTAAACAATTATATAAATACTTTCATAGAAAGAGGATTCATATCCCACGTAACCGAACCAACACGTACGACAGTCGAAACGAGAACACTTATAGATCATATATACGTTAGAAAACAAAAGAATGCAGAGACAATAAAAACCTCATCTTCAGTTATCGGAACAAATATATCAGATCACATGACTACGTGCCTCTATCTGTTGAAGAATAATAAATCCGAATCGAAAAATGAACCGGTAATGAAACGAAACGCGTCCCATATATACAAACAATTAAACTATACAAAACTTCACACTGTGTTACGGGGTGAAAGATGGCCTGAAGTAATAAACTGCAATGAATCACAACAGTCATATGACAATTTTATCTCCAAATTAAAGAACCACCTGAAAAACTGCTCTACAAATCATACATGTTCAATAAAAACCCCGCGCAAACTTACACCTTGGATCACGCAAGGTCTAATCAAATCCATTGAATATAGAGATAAATTGAAAATAATAATGAATAAAAATATGAATCCAGAATTAAACAATGAATTCAAATGGTATAGAAATGAGTTAAACAAATTAATTAGGATTACAAAAAATGAGTATTACAGAAATAAATTGTTGGAAAATAGTAAAAATTGCAAAAAAACGTGGGAAACAATCAACGAAATAATCAACAGAAATATAGAACAGAAAAAAATAGGTGAAATCAATATGACAGACAAGGTACTGACGAATGACAAACAGAAAGCAGACGCTTTTAATGAATACTTCACTAATGTTGGTACCGAAATGGCTAAAAAAATAAATAAATCCTATACAGTGCCCCCAAAATTTTTGAATGACAAATCAATATCAAATTCAATTTTTCTCATCCCTGTAAAAGATATGGAAATTATTGAAATTATATCAAATTTAAAAAACAATTGTGCTCCCGGTCCCGATGGAATTAGCTCCAAACTGATAAAAACACTACACCTACATTTAGTAAAACCCCTTGTCCACATAATAAACTTAATTTTCAGAACTAGTAAGATACCGGAACAATGGAAAGACTCTGTGGTCACTCCAGTTTTTAAATCTGGTGAAAAAACTAAACTGAGCAACTATCGACCAATTTCAATGATAGACAATTTTGCAAAAATATTAGAGCATGCCCTCAAAACTCGCCTAATGGTATTTTTTCAAAAGAATGGAGTATTGACAGAAAGGCAATTTGGATTTGTCAATGGACGTAATACTGAATTAGCCGTATTAGACTTATTTAAGCAAACAACAGGGGCCTTGGACAAATCGGAAAGGTGTCTTGCAATCTTTCTTGATTTGGCCAAGGCCTTCGATACTATTTCTCATGAAGAACTCCTAAACAAGCTGAACGTATATGGAATAAGAGGGCCAGCGAATAGTGTTTTTAGAAATCATCTTTCTCATAGAAGTCAACGTGTCAAAATCGGTAACAGCTTCAGTGAATCACGTGTAATCTCCGCTGGGGTACCACAAGGCACCGTTTTAGGTCCAATACTGTTCCTAGTTTATATTAATAGTCTAAGCTGCATAAATAACTTCAAAGGACATCTCATCTCATACGCTGACGACACTGCGATTATCTGCACAGGTAATACATGGCAACAGGTATACAAAGATGCAGAAGAGTGTCTAGGAAAAATACAAATATGGTTAAGTAATAATCTTCTCAACCTCAATGTTGGAAAATCTAAATTTATTACTTTCACTCTCCAAACTACTCAACAACCTGACAAACATTATATCCATTTACATATGCCGAAGTGCTCTGATGCCGTTTGTGAATGTCCGAGTATTGAAAAAGTGAGCAAATTAAAATATTTAGGAGTAGTACTGGACCAACATCTGAGATGGGATGAACACTCACAATATATTGTAAAAAGACTTAGACATCTAGGCTATAAAATGTATAAACTCAGAGATGTCCTCACTAAAAAAAGTTTATTGCTGGTTTACAAGTCCCTCATTGAGTCAGTTTTTCAATACTGTGTTACAGTATGGGGTGGAATGTATGAGAATATGCTAAATATTGTGCAGGTACTTCAGAACACAATTTTGAAAATCATGTTTAAAAAACATAGACAATTCGATACAAAAGAATTGTATACAGAAACAAATCTACTCGATATGAGAAGTCTATATGCACACAAGTGTCTTATATGGATATATTCAAATAACGATAGTTTCTATAACCCAAAACTAAAGAACACCAGAAACGTACATAATCTTTCCATTGATATACCATTGTACAAAAAAAGCCACACCCGACGTTCTATATATTATTTCGCTCCAAAACTATATAACATGCTCCCTCCCGAAGTAAAAAAAATCCCCACACTTCCAAAATATAAAAAATATACAAAAGAATTCACCATTATAAATAATACTCGCATAAACAACTTATTTAGACATACTTAATAGCCAAAGACACCACCCACAAATTTTCAAATTCACCAGTCTTTTTATATGTATATATGCATTCAAAATTAGATGTATAGACGGATATTGCTATGTATATGTATGTATATATATATATATATATATATATATATATATATATATATTCACTTATATGTGCTCACTAAATGTACCACCTTTCTCTCCGAAGACTCTGTCACAACCTCAATATTATATTTATTTATATATCACTGTGCCAAATGCAAATGTTAAAGTACTACCATAGGGAGGCAGACGGAAGCACATTACAAGCCATCTGCGCTTAGGTCGCTACCCTCTAACTCCTAGTGGTCATATAATTACGTTCAATGAATTGTATTCTACATTTACTTGAAAATAAATTGAATTCTGAAAAATTGAATTGAATTCAAGTTTAGAAAAAGTTGAATATCAAATTGATAGCGGCTCTCGGTATGTAAGGATTGTTCTGCAAGTTTTTGGGCCTGGCGTTTCGTCTCAACAGTGGTGGAAATTGCAATTCGGTAATGAACAAAGTGTTTTTTCTTGTAGCGTTACGTTCAGTGAACGAAACGCAACCATTAAAGCGACAAGGAATAATACTTCCAATTGCAGACTACGGCCAACAAATCTGAAAGTCGCTATCAATTGATTTGACACCGGCAATGAAGGCTTTCTTTCGTTGAGAACTAGAATAGGTTATATTTTATATAATCATCACACTCCCATGTTTTATAATATTCAATTGTCTAAACAAACATTCCGGATGAAGGACTCATCAAACATTTTGTCATCTCTGCAGATCTATTTTAATGATCAACAAATAGACCTTTTTCAGGAAAATTACCCATATATTCTCAACTGTACCAGTGCCGCTTAGATTATTTATTGTGCTTTTCTGAATTTAGTTAGATCATTTCAAGTGTATTAGTCTGCGCGATATTGCTGTATTTTTTCCTTTTTCGTCTCCTATAAACAATGATTCACCCTCGTATACCAAGAAGATGATTGAACGTCGGAAAGATGCAGAAGAATAGTATATTACTTTATGAGGCGGAGAAGCATGTGTAATAGAGGGCAAGTCAAGAAAAGTCGCTTCTTTGCTGAACCATTCCTGAGCTTTTTCTTAGGTCTCATTAGCAATGTCTCAAAGATTATTCAGTGACCATCCTATTGTTAGCAGGTTCAGGTCTTCTGCAAAATTCATGACGTAAGTTTTGTCATTGCCATTAATAATAATTCCTTGTGCCAAGTCTGGAGCGGCTTCCAAGATATAATTATTGAAATTGATGCTAACTTTGTAAGGATCACCTGGTATCTTCAATTCATTATGGCCAGTCCCGTTAAGTTATCTTTCAATTTTCCAAGTGATCTATATTCAGACTTTCAGAATTAATTCTCACTGTTTTGAATACGATCTGAATATTGTGATTCACGTGATTCTGTGATAACCTTAGGAGTTTGGTAAATTTTTTTTTTCATTTTTATAGTCTTCAATGATGTGTTCATCTACCCTACTGAGTACTAACAATGAATCTAGCGGTCCCTACTTTTTTGAGACTATTATATTCATAGTATCTCAGAGGTTTTCTATGGATATTGATGTTTTTTCTGGAAAGCACTGCTTTCCAGTGATTGAACATTGGTAGTAGAATATTAATTTTCCATTGTTGATTCATATTCAATTTTGGAGTAGAAAACACTGGTTGCCATTTTTCGTCTGTTAGTAACTTTTCGGACTTGACTTTGTTTTGTAAATTAAAGATTCTATGTTTTTTCTATGTTTTTCTGATTCTTTCAAAGTAATTTCGATAGTGATTCTCTGACCAGTATAATCCGAAATATGTGTGCCTATGATTTTTGCTTGGCTGACAATTCGTAAGAATCTTATCAACGCAGGAGTTTGGATTTCCATATATTTTGTACATTCTAAAATTGAGGGCCTTATGTTGAAACTATTGAGAAACGTGAGGAAGTCTGTTGTTTATTCATTCGTTTTTTTGAGATACATGTTGAAGTCCCCCGCGATGAAGACGAGAAAGTTTCTCAGGTATGTGGATGTTCGTCCATGCTCACCTTCTCTACGGTATGCAAAGATTACTTGAGGAGTTGATGCAATAAAATTTCTTGAACGAAAGCCCAAAATTTGACTTTCTTCATACAGGCATCCTCCTTTTTATTATGCACTGATCCCCTTTCACTGAACTTCCCAACAGAATCGCGGTTGTAGGTACACGTGACTCACATTTTTGTCAGAATACCTGAAATTGATAATTCGAGTTTTTCCTATATAACACCGGCTTCAGAACCTAAATGTAAAAGTCGACACCACACGTTCATGCCTACCGTTAACCTTTGTAAGAAATACTGCTGAATGACACTACCACTCATACAAATAAAGAAAATGCAGTTATGACATTCAAAGGTCTCAAATAAACAAAAAAAAATATGGACTGCAATGGAACCCTAAGAAGAGATGAATTCCACTGGGAGGTTGACTTTCCAGATTTTCTACTAGAATTGATGAGGCTTTTATGATTGCGGAACCCGTGTCGCGGTTTTGTAAACACATCGTAGGAGATAAGTGAAGAAGTTATTTATATTGTTATATTTCACCTTGAATTCGGATTTTAATCAATTATCGGTGGGTTCAATTCAATCCTTTTTACCATTTTTTAACAATGAGGATATGTTTTTTTTATTATTTAGATATTAAATTTTGTTATTACTGATGTACTTTGTATATATTCATTACTCATTTCAGCATTTTTCATAGAAATATAAGAGTTTGCTTTACAATTATTTTCTGCTGGGTTGCTGGGGATTACGGGATAAGGTTTATCTAGTGTCTTTTGTTCTTCTACACTATTCTAATACCTAAACAGAATAATTTCATTGTAATCTTTAGGCTTAATTCTCTCAGAACGATGCCAATAGTTGATCGGGTGCAGCGAAGAGTTGGAGATTCGATAATCATTCCGAGACGTGTTTTTTGAATATCTGGCTAGAATGCCCTCCAAATTCTACCACGCTTTTGATAACGTTCAACTGTTGTTTGAACTATGTTGGAGGTTGAATTTTTACTGTGTTTATATAGAATTCTTGTCAATTTTCACCATGAAATAAGGATTTTGGAATTTCCTTCTCCAAAAAAAAACTCTGAATTCTTATGTCATTTGTTTTTAGGACAAATTGGTATATATTTTCCGATATGTCACTGCAATATCATAAAAGAGCAAAATGGACTATTTTAACTGTTATGTATCTTATCATTTTTCGTAAGCTAGACTGCTTCCTTTTCGAGCGTTTTTGAAAATTTTTATCATACCCCCTTGAAGAATATTCGAACAATATTGTCAATTTATATTTTCAGAATTATTTTGGAGAAGGTATTGTTTTGATGAATAGAATGGCTGGAGAATTGTTCTCCACAAAAATCAATATCCTGTCTATAGAAGTGACCTTGAGTATAACATTTGAATAAACGACTTTTCATTTCTTGATAAGTCATTCCGTATATCTTTTGCATTATAATTTGGAGAGCTTGTGAATTATTGAGTTGAAAGTTATCTTTAACGTCTGCATGATTTCATTTTACAGCTTCGAGTGACAATAATTGAAATGAACAAATGAATACAACTACTATGGTCAATTTTCCTGCGAAGAAAACTGTTATTGAATGAACGACTCCGGGTATGGCAAGGAGTGTGGAAGGAAGGATATTATAATATTAGCATTTTCGAATTGAAATACCTAGCAATATAAATTCCATACTTCTATTATTATTTCAACATTATCGTTTCAGGATTTTTTCTTGGTTTCTTTTCCAAATCAAGAAATATAAATTTCAACTCTGTTGAAAGGTACGTGTACATCATTCAAAGATGTTAGATTGATTCACAAAAATTAAGAAAGAGTCGGTCTAAAACAGCTATTTTCCTGCCTATATGGCACGACGGGCACTGAGTTAAAAAGAAATTGTTATACCAAGCATATGAAAATTGAATAAAATAGATAGCATACAAAGAAAATAGCTACACAATGAAGCAAAAAATGTTACTTCTTTCATTTCATATATTTCATATTTCTATTTTTTCATTAAGAGGAGAAGAAAGCCAAAAATATTTTATCAAACTTCATTCTCACCTCAAAAATACCTGAACTCCTGAATATCATTTCACTTCCCTGAACTTGTACCAGACAGCCTTGTGGGATGACCTGTTGTCTCTTGAATAGACCAAAGACTACTTATTTATCGAAATAAGACGAAAAAATACCACCCATATCATTGGTGAAAGCAAATGGAACATATGTTACAGATATGTTACCAGATTCAAATAATGTGTAACAAAAACAAATAATTTTTCTCTCATTGTCCATTCACAAGGTATTTGTATCATTTGGAAGATGAGGAAGCTAGAATGGCACCTAAACAACGGAAAACTCTACTAGGGTTCTCAAAGTAGAGTTTCAAGAATCGTTATAGTTGATTGAAGTTATTTTGTTCTTTGAAAACATGAAAAGATCATATTCGACGAATATTAGAAAAAAAATCCAATTCGTGCATCAGATATTGTGGATATTTTGTAACCCAATTCGTGTTTACCTATTAATCACATCTCACTTATCAGTATATAATTTCGGGAAATATAACATGACCTCATCAATTTGATATATAACCACTCAATCATGTTTCAATCTGGAATCGTAAAATTAATATCCATGAAGAGAGCCATAACAACCTTTTGCAATATACTCGTAATATATGTTTCATGAAAATATTCATTTTATATCACGTTCAATTTTGAAAGGTTCACCAATCTACTCTCATACCGAATGCGAAAAGATTGCAAAATGTACCATCATTTTAATTGCATTACTGTTATGTACATGAGCACTTAATTGAAGTTAATGAGCGGTCATTTTTTATGTAGATAACATCGAACTGTAGTGGATCGTTTTCAGGAAGATTTACTGCTACTAGGAAGGGAGAGTGCAAATCTCGAATATTTCGTAGTGCGTGGGAGTAAACTAGAGTAAAAGTATTGCTCTAGTGAAATAAACACAATAGATTACCAAATAACACGAATGGTATATATAAACCAAAATATTTCTGTAAACAGTAGTTATTCTTTTGTTTCTGGTGCGTCAACTCGTTCAATCCGTACAAGAAATTGTGTGTGATTACTTTGAGTGTTTTCATTGTCTTGCGGTTTGTTTTGCAACGGATTACTCGAATATGTTTGGTGCAGTAAGTGGTTAATATATCGTGACATAAGGAAACAGCGTTCGAAATGAGCTTCCTATTATTATATCACTCATCTCTGTTTCACCAATAATAATACTAGCACACTCTTCCTTAATTCAAAAACAGAACAGTTTTGTTTCGAAGGATAACCACTAAATTGTTGAAGGGCACAACCCGAAAACAGTTGAAATAGCCAAATGTCCTGGTAATTGCTTGAATGGTTTTCCATATCTTATATGAATATAAGAAAAATATCTGACGCATTATGGAATGGATCACTTTCATTGGATTTGAATTTGATCCATTTTGTTTCCGTTATGAAGAGGAGTGATGATGATGTTATTGACAGATATGAGTTAAGAAAGAAATGGATGATAAATAACAGAAGGTTATTCCGAAGCCGTTTCCCCTACCTATAAAATCACTTTTTATGAATGAAAAAAGTATAGAAAATAAAAACTGTCACAACACTATAGATACTATAGTCAGAAAAAAGATCAAAAATTTATCAACCCAAAATATCCGATAATGTATGATTTCAAAAGCTTGTACCATTCTCCAGTTTTGCTAAAACCATTATTTCATCGACAATAAGTTATTTTTTGTACTATTCCATTTTTGGGTACCACCAAATATTGATATACTCAAATGAGATCTCAATAACATCAAGAGCTCCATCTTCGAAATGAATTGAAAAAAGCGTACGATTATTTTTCTCATTGTGGATAATTCAATAAACAGTTGGCGACAAGACAGTTTTCCCATAGTTCAACCATTGTCTAAGGATTTAGACAATGGTTCTACGGCTAGTAATTGCACTAGACCTGGTAAAACTACTCAGTTGACGGAAATTATTCCTTTTTTACATTCACATTCACATATTTTCCCCCTACATTGAGCTCAATCGACTAAAAAGCTTGCAATTCTATAATTTTCAAAATTTTGCTTTTAAGCATACGCTTTTCTGTATAATAATTCAAAATGGAATCTCTCAACCTGTGGTCTTGAAATTTCTCGGAATTATTATAAACCCAAGTTACTTTTCAAGCAGAATTTTTGCCAATCATAAAATGATGAATGTTTCGGCAAACAAAACTCAAAATCACAATGACAAATTTCTGCCAAACTGCTATGAAAATGTTGTGACTTAGGGCCCATTCATCAATTCCAGGATGAATGAGTTATCTGATAGATAGAAGCAGAAAGTGAGATGATGCGATCTACAGTGAAAAGAATAGAATTGCCGGGTAACTTTATCCTGCATCGATAAACGAACCCTCAATATCAATTGCATTTTCGACATTTTCAAATTTGTGAAAGATAAAATAAGTTCATACATTCATAACACATTTAACAAATTTGAATACTTATAAGCATTCACAACGAAATTGTTTTCAGAATTGGTAAGTACCAGTAAAGAAAAAAATGAAGGGATATAAATGGAGACATGCAAAATATACTGTAATTCAGCTGATTGAAAAATCTTTAATTTTTGCTTAAATTACATTGTTGAACAAAATGCTTTTATTGTATCATAGTAAAATAATTTTTTTTCCGAAATCTAATTGTGTTTTATTTGTTGCTTGTAACTGATATAATCAATATGAACTATTATTCTTCTGTGTCGAACTCAAAACATAGAAATTTCATTCACGGAGGATATTTTTGCCTTAACAAAAGACCATTCATGTAAAAATCACATCTTAGGTATCTCATGAAACAAAAATACCTATTGTACTACGATCTTGATAATATATTATTTGAAATGTTTTCAAAATGTACTTATTCCTGAACTCTTCTCAGGATGGAAAGTGGCCGATTGTTCTCCCAGAAGTCGGAAATAACTTTCCAACATATTTTTTCACTTTCGGCTCTGTTCTTGTTTTTTGTTCGAAACTTCATTCTGCTCATCGAAATTTATGAATTGTCCAGTGTCGCTAACATGTACATACCAATTTAGTTATTCAAAACCAAGGTCACTTTATATATTATTCGCCTCTTCGAAAGTCTAAACGCCCCCTGGCGGATAAATCAATAACCTACGTTGTGAGTGATCTGATCGTGACTGTTTAGGACTTGTTTGCCCTCCAAGAAGCACCTACTGTCATGTATTGCATCCAAATACGCAAATACAGTGCTCAACCTCCTGGTTTTCCATCACTGTTGATAACTAAAGAAGGATCTGATTCGATACCTATGTTAAACCATTGCAAAACGTTATATTACCTCACAGTTTGTTATTTTCCTTCACACACTACAATCAATTGTCTAAAACACACACAAAACTCCAATAAGTTCGCAAATAATTAAAACATACAACTCAACCACTTAATCCGTATACAAACTGACACCATAAACAAAGAGATTACTCTCAATCCTCCATATTTGTTTTCGTTTCGTAGCGCCCTCAACGGTGGTCGAAATCGCGAATTGACGAGGTTACCGCGAGATCGCCATTTTGGTCATGCCACATTAGGCCCCTAGTCAGTTTGATGTTAGGGTAATTGATCTCTCGGAAAAGTTTCAACTTTTACACCAAAGGTTCCAATCTCATCGTGTATAAGGAAGGCTATGTCTGAAAATTCCACTTCACTGCCTATATGGCATACCGAGTCTTGAACAACATAGGATTGTTTGACTTCAATTATTAAACATGCTTTTAGGACGACTATAGTTCTGTGCAAATCTAAGTGCAGATTTTTTATCGACACTCTCAAAACCATTATCATTCCAGGAAAAGAGGAACACTTCTTGGTGGCCCATGCATTATCAGGTGATAATTGTCATATTGAAACAGAAACACGATTCGTATTAATGGCTTCATACTCAGCCTTCAAATCGAAACAACAATTTAACCAATAGTAACAGGCAACATACACGTCTATCGCGATTTACACACAAAAGTTCGGATTCAATACCTACTCCTGAGCAAGTAGTAGTTTGAGAGTTCGAAAAACGCACATAAAAAAATCGGAGAAATCCAACACAGGATTTCAATTTCCTAACCTTCCTAACCGATTCATAAGCTGATCATAACTCGAACACGTCTTTCCGAACGGTAAAAGCAGGAGGTTGAAAAAACTTCATGACAGTGATTTTCCTTACTCAATTTACATAGCAATTATACTCTACATATCTTCAATCGAACAGATATCATTTATAAGACGGATTACAAAACACGAAGGAAAATAGAGCGGCGTTTGTATAAATATAATTCTATGCCCAGCAAGCCAAATACACACACAAAGTATTTTGGTACTATGTCAATAATTGAATGAGAGGTTTTATCATCTGATGTTATTGTGGAGAAGTTCATGACCCACTCTCACACAAAATACTATTCATCCTTCCTATTTCATGACAATTTTCCACACTTCACTGTAACTCCCAAGAGAGAGACATGGGAACTGGGTCATGAACTGTTTGCATAGAGGTTCATACCTATTTTCTCACCAAAATTTCAACGGTAACAATTGAAAAACCCCTCACAGACCTTGAGATAATTGGCTGAAACTGGGGAAGACTGGCATCTTTGAGAGAGTCGCCATGGACACGAGAAAATTTGTAGTTTGATTTAAGTGGTGAGAGTGAAAGTAAGCGTTCATAATGGTTTCAGACAGCTGATATGTAAAGAATATTTTTGCAGACCTTCATTCGAGAACAAGTTATAGAAAAATCGAAAGAGTTTGCTAAAATCCAGTGAAACTGTGTAAAAAACGTTTGAAATCTGCATTATTCGCTCACAATGAAATATATGGAGAATCAGGACGCTTATTGATTATCTGCATTTCGCCCCCTTGATGAAAAATTCCACTTTTTCCAGACCTTGGAGATCTCATTCGAATGAGAGTTACAGAAAAATAAAAGGATCTCTGAAAAAACCGCTGGAATCATAGATTATTCCAGTATTTTCATTGAAGATTCACCTAGGAATATTTTGTATTTCCCATAGTTACCTTATATTTAAATAAGACATTGAAGGTATAAAAAAACATACTTTTTTATTGAAACGGTGTGAAGCAAATTCTCAACAGTTTTTCTCAGTGTTTCCCGGATTTTTTTAAGATATTCCGACTTTTCCATATCGTATCCTCATTGTGAGCTCTTAAGGTTTTCAATGTAGGTCCCATAACAATGAAACTGCACACAGGATATTTTTATGCTTAGAGATTTTTTGAGAACTTTATATTTCACGAGTTTCAGTCAATTCGACGATCGACGATCTTCTCGATGAGGAAACCGTAGTGTGTTCACTTATAGCTGTGAAAGTTTGGGATAAATGAAATAAATCCGGATTGCTGATTTTTGGTGAATAGTTGATCTTTCGGAGGTTTCGGTACAATACGTACAGATGTTGCCCACACGCTCTTGTTAGTCTTGTCTGAAGCTAAATTTGCACTAACTGAAAATGTGCAGTCGAGTTTTTCCATTTTCACTTGAATGACTAGTGGAAAGAGATTACAATATAAGTGATAATGGATGTCCAA
The DNA here is from genome assembly GCA_032362365.1 of Zygogramma bicolorata. Classification (NCBI taxonomy): domain Eukaryota; kingdom Metazoa; phylum Arthropoda; class Insecta; order Coleoptera; family Chrysomelidae; genus Zygogramma; species Zygogramma bicolorata. The sequence goes on along the minus strand of JAVJAQ010005672.1, from coordinate 2,608,899 downwards.
TCGAATTCCAGTAAAAAATCAGTAAAAACGTTTCAATGTTTAAAAGCAACGAAATCAATAAATGAACACGATAAAAACATCGTACACATCAAAATTTCAAAAATAAATTACAATGTGACAATTGACATCAAATTTGAAAATTGGAAACATAAAGCCTACTACCGAAAAAATAGGGGAAACCTCCGAAGTCCTCGATTGTTTTTTCGATAGAGTTTTTAGGCATCTTAGGTTTGTGTGTGGTTCTTTGACGTTGGATACCTTGATGAAGGTCAAGTCAATGATTGAAGCAAGCAGGAACAATGAATTGAATGAAATTTTGAGGTCTGGCTGTATTAAAATCAGTCAATCATCGATTCACATATCAAACGTAGTAGTTTCGGTTTTGTGAACATATTCTTCTGAATGGGTTCCATTTTATTGTAACCATCTTTATCATTACAGATGAAAAGCATTTCTTTCTTCATCACTTTCATCACGATTGCGAGAAGTGAACCGCCAAATACTGATTATGGCACTCCGCTTGGAGCACCTCTAACCAGCTACGGAACACCCAACTACAACGAGAATCACAACGGCCAAGGTCACCACGATCATCATGGTGATAATGGAGAGGTGAGCCATTTGAAATTTGTTTAGAGTACAGAGATATTGAATAATCCTTCACAGTGTTATCTGATGAGGGTAGGTATTGCATTTCTTCCAGAGCACAAAACTAGGTTCACGACAACCCTTGCCTGTTTTGACAATAATTCACTGATCTGAAATAGCGCCTTCTCTTCCAAATCTCCTGCGATTTTCAGCACATTTGTGGTTAAAGTTCTGATCGGAAGTTGATTCAAGCTGAGTTTATCTAAATGTCAAGATAATGAGAATGTAATGTATGATAATTGCTCAACAGGAGATTTGCTCTTCATATTAGATAATGAATTTGTTGTCTAGAAAAACCATTTTTTTATGAAACTACTGAATATCAATTCACCTTGTATAATATAAAAGTGTGATCGATGGTAAGAAATTTTCTCAGTCAACATTCGAGGTCAAAGTGCAGTTGACAGGATCAAGGGAATTTTATGAAATCTATGATTTTTTACCAAGGCCTATAAGCCCAATAACCATTGAGTTTGTGAGGTTTACATTCTTCAGAAATGACATTTATACGCATAGTAAATGTATGTAATTCCTTATTCCACCAATCACAGAGAACAAAATACTTGGTCACAGGCACAACCTTGCAGAAACGTCACAATGCTGATGTCTACCTACAATGTCTTACAAACACGAAATCCAAGTTGTTTTATTTGAGCATGTACTCATATCTGAAATATTTTCTAGTTTATTGAGTTCAGTTTAGAATGTCACAATTGATGTTTAATAATTTCAACTGGAATTTTACGGTCCACGTGGCTTATGGATTAGCGCGTTAGCCCTCGGAGAGGATAGTCGTGGGTTCGAGTCTCACCAAAACCTACTTTTTTTTCAAATCGACATTACTTATTTGATTTTTATCGTTCAATTGCAAATTCAAATGAGTTTCTTTCCTTTGAGTTTTCAATAACTATCGAAAGAATATTGTATAACTTAAATTGATTATCAATATGATACTTGAAAGAGAGTTCTGAAATATTTGCCTGGTCGAAGAAAAAAATCAACTGTTCAACTCGAATGGATATTGGCCATATCACCCTCGTGCACGTGCGATATGGTCACCATATCCACTGTTGTTGTACAAACTACTATTTCCATGCATGTATTATGGGCTTGAAATTAGTCCGCTATCAAGCATATTTCCACTGTTCAAAGTACGTCGGCTTTTGTAGACATTTCTCAACAAATGTCTTTATATATCGATGTATAGAATACTGTTTGTATCAATCAAAAAAAATAATGTTTAATGTGAAATTGCTATCTGAAGGTCGCTTTGTGAACGAATGGAATCAATGAACTTATATTAATAATCTTCTTCTCTCAGTCTGAATGACTAAAATTAGTTACGTATGTTACTTTCTAATTTTCCTTATAAATCGCTCTATATTGTTATTGAATGCTTCCTCCTGCAGTTTTACAGATATTATCCCACGCAGAAATAGCTTAACGTTGTTTGATAGTCTACAATCATTCAATTATTCAAGCAGCCACATTGGTTCGCTTCAAGTGAAAAAATACTAATGACATTTCTTTGGATACATATGATAGCAGATCCCCGATAGCGCACCCTTAATATCAACGAAACTGATGAAAACAAGTACTACTTCAACTGTTGATAACTGTACATTCAACTTCTCCACCATAATACTTTCAAAATGAGAAATTATTCTGTATTCCACAATACGTGGAATTATGTAACACTGCGCCTTCTCTAATGATTTCTTTCACTACGATATTTTGTTTTCTATTTTGTTCGTATTCGCAATACTAAAGCAGAAGAAAACAATGTTCTGATACACTAATTATGTGTTTGAAATTCTGTAATAAATTACTCTTCACAATTGCATTCATTAAAATATACAGAATCATTAAATAAAAAGTATCTTATTGAAAACCTAAGAATATAGATTAATTAAACTATTCATTGCATTGAATGAATGAACAACGTGAATAGTACAGGTCAACAGTTCAGACGTAATTCAGACAATTCGTGATCTTATCTCTCATGATACTTGAACAAATATCCAATGAGCAAGATATTTAAGATTCATCTCAGTTACATTTGAGTTGCCAAAGGCGAATACCATTATGTTAAGAACAATACGTTGTAATTATATTTCCAAAGGAGGCACATTTCAAAACGAATACTTATTATATTGATGATTGAGAATTCCCGAAATTTGAGAGGCAATAACGATGTTTGTACCATTTGAAAGTCATTATTTTGTGGTGGATGAATGTTCTCTCCGTAGTTAGTTCAATATCAATTCTAAATTTTATCAGATTGTGATAGGTCAACAAACCAAAAAACTACAAAGAGAACGATGGTTGTGTTCTGTACTCAATGAAGGAACTTTAGATTCGTTTTGTAAGAAGATTGGATAAATTTGGATGAAAATGTTGGCTGTAACCGGTATGGGGGTGTTTTGGATAGGTGGCCCAAATCATTGGATTCTTGTAAGAAAGCGTGTAATATTGTTGTTTGTACCTTCACATGAGGTCTGTATATTGGATTCACGAAACGACACGGTGATACTGTGAGTGTTTCGGGTTTCCCTATAGTTGAAATAGCAAATGTATTTAGATCAGTAAGCCGCCTCGAATTCCTACGGCAATCGAGCCTTAGCCATCTTTGAAATCAGCGGTTCAAATGTTTAATCGAATACCATATTTCTCTCCCGTGTTTGATGTCCATTAGGTATAAATAACATCCATACAATGGATAGAGTTGGTTGTTATTTGTCAGAATGGAATGCCTGTTTCATAAAATGTCTCTTGCTTAGGCATTCCATCCATTATTCCTTTGCAGAATATTCAACATTGGTATCAACCTTACTCCTATTGGCAGTGTTCACATATACCAGAATATAAAACAAGTTTATCCGACCAACCAGACTTTTGTGATATTTACCGCGGTTAAGTATTGGTTCAAGATGGCGTGCGACTTGATGACGTCATTTATTAGAACCACTTGAATCTGTTGGTTTTAACCACAGTTATATGTTTAATTAGACAGGTTTATTTATTTTTTATTATATTTTTTGTGTTTGTTGTGTTATCGTTATTCCCAATACCAATTCCGAATCCTTTCCTACTTCTTTTTGCTCTGGAAATCAATTGGAAAATTAAATAATGGAGAATAATAAAAAGCTTGCTGTAATCATGGGTGGACACCTTTCTTTAAAGATATTCTACATTCTACATAATAGGAATCATAGCATTCTTGGAAAACATTTCAGCCAAATTATTTTGTTCTTGAAACTAAAAAAAGATATGATTCCTAAATTTTCGAAACAGATTCCTGACTTATGAATCGTAAATCCTATATCATAACTTAACAGCTTAATTTATAATTGTAGAAAATATTTCGGTACCTTTCATTTAAAAGCAGTTTTGCAGAGTGAATGTCCGAGACCTCTAGTTGGTAATCATTACTCTCGTACTTTTGACTCAAAAAACAGTATTTGTATTTATCCAAAATGATAATTGTCATCAAGAAGATCGCAGTCCAAATAACATAAACACCAATCTTAACCTCAAAAATAAAAAGGGCAAAATCCCGTGAAAAATGTTATCAAAACTTATATCCGGAAAAATAAAACTGCTCCATAAGTAGGTAAATACCAAAATTTTGTGGTGATAACTATGACATTTAACAGCTAATTTATGACGTCACCTATATATAACCAGACGAATAACCAGTGTCGCTTAAATGGTGTGGTTAGTACCAATTTGAATCGGTAAATTCCAATTCATTTTGGTTATCCGCTTAAATTTGCTTATATATTGATACAGTGATATGGTCATTGTTATCATGACTTCAAAATCCTAACTTCGGTTTAGTGCTCCTGTTTTCAGATTGACAAAATTCAATTGCCAACCTCTTCAAGAGGATCTACAAAAAACATGTGAAGTTTGTTTTACTTTGGTTCTCCCAGTTCTCATAAACTGCTCAGTACTACATACAGATCGAACCATTCACTTGCAAATGGTGTTGAACAAAGCATGATGGTTGCAAAATAAATGTTAATTCACTGCTTGGTTCTGTATGAAAGGAGCGAATAACTTCATGATCTGTTAACCAGAACCCATAGTTGAGATCCTTCTTCAGAAAGTAGATATTTATCACATTGATTCGTAGAAGTCAAAGAAGCCGTTCAAAACGACTGTCGTATCGACACACATTCTAATATTGGTGAAAGGTCTTCATATTGATAAAAGTAATAAGTTGATATTTGATTGCAGCCAAAATCCTACGAATTTGGATACCAAGTGAAGGACGACTACACAGGCACCAACTACAATAGAAAGGAATCCAGTGACGGAAACCAAGTAAGAGGAGAGTACCGAGTAGCTTTACCAGACGGTCGAACCCAGATCGTAACGTACTGGGCGGATTGGCAAAGCGGGTTCCACGCTGATGTCAGATACGAAGGAGAGGCGCAGTTCCCAGATCAATACAACAAGGGAAATAGGGGATACAATAATGGAGGATATAGCAATGGTGACGGGTACAACGGAGGTGTTTCTAACCAATATGGTGCTCCTGGATTCGGAAACAGTAAGTTTGGATGTGACCATTGTTCAATAAGAACACTTTCATTTATCGAAATGACAAAACTCCTTCGTTCCAATCATCAAAAAAATGCGACACGGAAAAAAAGAAATTTGGAATCAGTTCCTGTGCTTATGAAGCTTCCTGTCCTATCAAGGTTCATTTATCTGTTTCCGAAGAATTGGTAGAAGTTCTTTCCAATATTTTATCACAATATAAAAAATAGTCATTTGTAGTCGGTGAGGACAACTGAACGATAATAAATATTCACCTTTGGTAGGTAATTTTTTTCAACTACAGAAGTTTATTTTTCGAAGCATAATTATGAGTTCATATAATACTGAAGCTCATCCGGATTTTCTATAATTGTAATAGCGTGAACTTCAAAAATCAGTAAATCGCTTCAGTGCACTACAGCATTCGAAAACCTCAGTCGGCCCTCACTTGTACAATTCTCTGCTTTCTTGAACCACTCGTTGGGAGTGTTTGAATTAGAGAAATGCAGAAGCAAAACAAAACCCGGTGGAGCGTGATGATTTTTTGTTGGTATCTTAGTAGCACAGTGAGTTTTTATTGGTTCCTCTTTGAAAAACAGATACGCTACTGTAGTATTAGTAAGACATTCCAGAGCGCCTCGGTGCTCAACATATATAGCCATTCCTTGCTCGCACAAGGCTCTGCCTTCTGGTTGCACTCGTGAAACAGTTTGATAAGAAGAAAACTGAAAATGATATTTATGCACCAAGGTTAGGAAGCAGACGTTTTTGTCCTTACGGTAAAGTATCTGGCCCTTCAATACTTACTACTTTGAATACCAATTGAGATTTGTCTGATGACTATTTATTCTTCGTATTCGAATCGCATTCTGTCCTAATAATCACACTTCAAACATCATGGCTGAAAAAATGTATGATGAGTCGAAGGTTTTTTTTTTTTGATCACTATATTCTGATAATGAATATATCAGTACAGCACTCGCTCTCAAATCATGCTATAACATTCACCGATTTTCAGCAGGCTACGCATCTGGAGCTGCAACAAGTTCAGCTATAAATAGTTTGGCTGCTGGACATGACAACTACAACTACAACAACAATCATAATTATGATTCTTACAACAACGGTTACAATAAAGCGCCACCAGCTAATGTTTACGGCCCCGTTTAGTGAATTTGTTCGAGTGTGAGTTGAAACCATATCCGTAATATATAAAGTGTCATGTGGACTTATAATAATCGTATCTCATTACTACCTTAGTGCAGGTAGCTACTTTATCTCCACTTTGTCTTTGTAGTCTATAGGACAGGAGTTAGTAAGAAATCAATTGTGGATGTAACTGAACTTAGATTGAGAGCTCCTAACGATTCGAGTATAGAACATACAAGTATAGGAATCTGATATATCCTAGGTACGACATAACATTTATCCTCTCTCCATGAAAACACTCAAGGGATACCTTCTAGGTTCTACGATTTTCAACAGTCCTTTTCATTACTGTGGTTTGTTTTCACCGCAGAAGTGAATTGAAAAGGTCTTCTGGAACCAAAATGATAATTAAAAGAATATTGTGCAGTGTCGCGAGATTCATTCCTACGATAACTGAATCACGAGACAGGCACATTTTTTAGCTTTATGACGAAATTTGCATGACGCAAATTGATAAATTTAGTGTATGATTTCAAGAACGTTCGAATGTACGATAGAGACATCCAGTGGATATCCTCAATGGGACATCACTCAGATATCCCATTAGAGTATACGTACTGACGTTGAAGCCAATTGCATGAATGGAATGTACCTAGGATATTTCTGTGTTGTTAGGTTCTGAACGAATTCAACAAAGACTCTCTTGAAAGTTCAGTAATTGTTGAGATCAAGTAGAGATTGAATGTACCTGCGTCTAATGTATCATATTATGTATATATTGATATCATTTTATATTTTTGTATCCAGCCAGTATTTTGTATTTTTTGATAATAAAAAATTGAAGTAATCGGTGGTATATATCTGTTCAGATGTTTTTCACTCATATATTTATGTATGTATTTATATATTATACACATCTGTATGCAGTTTGAGAAAATTCTCTTTACGGATATATGATAATAACATTCTGAATTGTTATCAATCGTTTCACCCTTGGCAATATCTACAAGGATGACTCGACGAGTACAGAATTCCAACTCCTTTGTTGTGAATTTGGAGACCTGTCGAACCTCTCTTGCCCAGGGATCTTTTTTCAGAAGAACAACTCAGCTTTGGAACTCCTTGCCGTAAGAGGTCTCTCCTGAGGCTTACAAACTTCAAAAATTCAAAGGGAATGTTAATTCTCATCTCCTGCCCTTGATCCACGCGGTGTTCTTTGAACATTACAGAGCATCCCTTCCGTGAGAATCTGCATATAAAAAAGGCCTTTTTTTCAATCCGTCCTTTCCATCAAAAATACAAACAGAAAAAAGTCATGATATGGAAAAATACCGAAGATGGTGTTGAATAACTCAAGTTGTACAAAACCCCTCTTATGATTCTTGAGCGTGGTGGTATACTCAAAAATAATGCACAAAAGTGTACATATTTTCGACAATGTGATGTTGCCACTTCTATTAGAGAGTAGTAGCAACTTTGATTTTCAAAACGTTACGCCCTGTGTATAACATTATTTGTGGAATCTACAACAATAACTCGACAACTTTTCTCGAAATTCTTGAATAATGAATAAATTTCGTTTTTTTTTCGGAAATCATGATCTCTAAAAATGGTGATATCTTTGAGTTGAGAAATACTATGGTATCGAAATTTGGTTTGGAGTTAGGTGATACTTGGAAGCTTCCCACACTTCAGCCTTATCCCCGTTACTTCAATACTAGATGATTAGGAATACAGTTTTTTCTTTGCTACAAAAAGTGACTGAAAGTTGATTATTTCAAATGAAACACCCTGTAGAATATTGAAAATCAAGAAAGCTGTTTCGGACCTATGAGCATTTATTCATTTATCCGGGAAATTATGATAATAAGGATGAGGGATCGGAGCATAATTATACTGACCGAGGAATATAATTTTTTGTATGAATTTGAAGTGTTTCAGTACCAGAATAATTTTAATGTTCCTTATTTTTTCAGAAAATCCAAATATCTTGATAAGTTCTTATGGATTTGTTCATTATTTTTTCACAGCGTGGTGAAATTATCAGCAGGACATGTAGAAAGTTCAATGAAAGTTATCCGCATCTACCGCCAATGAGCCTCAAGGAATTTATATGAATTCAGAACAATTTTAATGCATTTGGATCAACTTTCAAAGCACCAAGAAGCTTACCTCGACTCTTAACTTCTGAAGAGAACCAGATTAATGCCTTAGCAAATTTTATCGCATTTTCTGAGTAATCAATAAGGAGTGCTGAAATAGATGAGGGTATTCTTCAAAGAATCTTGCGAAAACATAAAGTGTATAGTTATAAATTCACCAAAATTCAATCAATGGAGTCTCAACAGAGAGTTAAATGTTGTGAAATATTTTTGATACGCATTCAAGGAATTCCTTTGTTTTAAATAAAATTATTTGGACTGATGAATCGAAATTTCTGAGAGAAGGAATATGCAATTAAAACAGTTGTCATTATTGGTCCAATGAAAATCCTCATGTCACAAAAGAAGCCGGATTTCAAGAAACGATCGGTGGATAAGGCGCTTGGCAATAAATTATCTGTGGGGAATGTTTGAAAAAAAGGTTTACAAAACACCCGTGCGTTCGAGAGAAGAATTGTTACAAAGGGTTACCAATCAAGATTATTGTTTTACTTCTTTATAACTATTCATATCAATATTACTACATTCAAGTTTTTTTGTGTTCTTTAAATTTTCACAAATAAATGTCCGAAACTTGACTAGTTAGGTATACGCATCATATACATAGAAAGAAAACAAATTCCAACAGCATCTTGAGTTTTCAGTACAATACAGGATGTTTTATTTGAAATAATCAACTTTCAGTAACAACGCTGTATTGAAGTAACGGAGATTGGGCTGAAGTGTGGAAAGTGAAAATAGTTCATATTTCGAAAACGGTAACGGTGAATATATAGCAAATTCAAAGTTCCGCTAGATGTTTTTTTCACACATAGTATTGACTATGGTTTGAGTTAACGAAATCATCGAATATAGACCAGTTGCCACGAATGGTTAGAAATCATTCAAGATTAGTCAGGTTGTCTTAATAGACAAACGTAATAGACGCACCAACTAGTCCCTAATTTCACTCGTGACTTGGAGTGTCCAACTGAATTAATGAATGTATCTTTTGGCAAGGACCTAACATCATGAATTGTTGAATACTATTGTGAAATGAGGTTGCAAACTGACATAAAATACTTCCTTAGGAAATTTATATATTTCTAGACGTCTAAATATTTCGAATCCGTTTTTCTATGAAGTACTGTACATCACTGAATTATTTCGAGAAAGAAGATCCTCATCCCAGTAAGATATTATTTGTATCACGATGTCAATTTGAGTTCAATTCCCTAATAGAATATTCAATTCAAATTTCGATCTGGTTGCGGTACTGGTTCCCGTTCACCGAATTACTCGATCCTTTGACATGAATTATCTTCTCCATAAGGAAACATTTTCATGGGTGAGATTTGAAAAATACGCCAAAAAAATGTCACTCTCCTTTGTATATATATGCAAGTTGGTCATTACTCTTTTTTTTTATCCGTTTGATTTCTGAATTGTTCGACTTCTTGCATCTTGCATGATCAAAGATCCGTGAAACCATCCATTTATACATAATGCCTGGACAGTCAGGACCCATCCTTAGAGATTGATGAGTTATATTATCATCGATACTATCTGACTAGTTTTCTCGTAATCGATTCTAGAGTCGGATAAAACATGAGGAGGATTGTTATGAATACCAATTACTTCAGCGAACAGAGGATTGAAGTCTTTGCTTTGTCTTGCTCAGTTATTTCGTAAGGGGAGTAATTGACCAGGATGGTATGAACAGATATTCGTCTGACAGTTCTTGATTATGACTTCGAAATGGAAGCCGAAACGTCGAAAAATTCAGAAAAAAACAAACGGATAAAAAATTTCGCAAAGACCATCCTGCATAACCAAAAGTTTCCGCGGTGTGATGTGATGACTGGAACTTCCGGTTGAACCGCGTCTGGAAGCGTTCTTCTGTCGACGTTTTGGCTCCCACCTTGGAGGCATTATCAAGACGTCTTTGCGACTTGATGCCGAGTTCTAAGTTTCCTTGATCAATTCATTTTTGAAATATTTATCATAACTTTTTTAGTACTAACCACTAATTTTTAGAATTTCCGGAGGATGTCGTCGGCATCGTGTTCAAACTTCGTCCTCGTGAGATATGGCCACCATATCCACACTCGTTGTACAAACTATTACTTCTGTAGTGATGAATCAAAACAAAATTTGATAGAAAACGCAAGTGTTGGAACAGTTGATTGCTATGGAAATGTATATGTTCATAATAATAATAATAAAGCATTTATTGTGTCATAATATACATAAAATCGACAATTACACACAAATGGACTAAGAACATTCAAACTGATACTAACTGAGCCCAAGGAACAAGTAAGAACATATTATGCAAACAAAACTGACAGAATTGAAATGTACTAAAATCAATATTCAGCTGCCCATTCAAGATAGCCTGTTTGAGATTCTTCTTCAAAGTGAAAGCAGATAGATTCAGGAATTCTGCGGGCAAGTTATTGAGAAAATAAGCCACCAAGTAGGAGCATGATCCTTCAAAAAGAAAAGAACGATGGATAGGAATAGTGAATCTAAGATGTATGTTCCTCAGCCATCTGTTGTGGGTTTCCTCTCTACGAATTATCTTTGATGCTAGGTATCTAGGTACTCCAGTAGCTAAGATCTTGTTGAGGAAGCAGGCAAAGTGGACGAAGCGCGTTTCATCGAGTTTCAAGAGTTGTAGATCTCTGATGTACGGGGTGATGTGGGCTAGCGGGGAAACTTCTGTTGTGAAACGTATGCAATGATTTTGCATTATTTGCAGCCTTGCACGCCCTTCATGTGATAGACAAGGACCATACACTATGTCAGCATAATTAGTGTGGGAAAGGACGAGAGAATTGCAGAGCATTTTTTTGGTAGTGGTGTCCAGATCCCGTTTGAAGGGAGATAATTTTTTTAGGCACATATAGGTTCTCCTTGCAACGACGCCTAATTGTTTCGAGAATTTGAGCTGCTGGTCAAAGATGACGCCGAGACATTTTGCTTCATCAACATAGGGAATAGGCTCGTTGTCAATATGTACAGGAAATTCACCCAGGCGATTCAGGTTGAAGGAAGAACCTATAAGAATATTCTGACTTTTTGAGGGATTGACAAGTAAGGAATTTTCGTCAGTCTACCTCTTAATAGATAACAAATCATTGTTTATTTTCATCAGGGAATCAGGTTATTGACAAAGCTGAGAGTTCAGGTATAAAGAGAAGTCGTCCGAATAAATCACAATGTTTCACTTGGCGCTGCAAGTCAGAAGTAAATATGGAAAAAAAAAAGAGTGAGAGCGAGTACCGAACCCTGCGGAACGCCATTATTGACAATTCGTGTATCAGAAGTGAGCACTGTCTGATGGTTATTGACACTAACAAATTGGGAACGATCGTAGAGGTATCCTCTGAATCAGTCCATAATAGTAATCATTCAGGAAAGTATTAAATTTGCTGCCCATGAAGGAAAGTTCCTATTTCGCTGCGTAGTAAGTAAATGTAATACTTCACTGATTGAGATGTGTCTACAAAATCAATATTTGCTGTCAATCGGAGAAAAATTATATTCCCTCACAGTTTTTGGTGTTCTACATAAATTATTGAAAACAGTTTCCATAGTAACCCAAGTAATTTTATCACGAATTTCAATCAACGCTATTTGAATTTTATTCATTTGGTAATGAAATCATTCCTGATTTTTTCGAAATTAAATTCTCAGACCTTGTGTTGCTAAGTCTCGGTGCAATCTTCACAGTCGTTCGGGACTGTTAGGATTCTCCTACCTGGTAGAAAATCTACTATTTGATCAAAATTTTATGATCAGCAATGTCAGCTTCACAGATATTCAATGACAGAATTCAAAATTTATCACCAGTATTTAATTTCATATTCAAAGCGACACACTTTGCATATCTGAATCTTCGAAAGAATTCAAACTGAAAAAATCAGGAGTAGGAATTCACAATTGAAAAAGCAATAATTGAAACATATACATTTCGAACTGATAATGCATGATCATAAATTGAAGAGCAAACATGAAAATGAAAATTGTCTAATAATTAGTTCGAATAATTGAATTAAAATAAGAAAATTCAGAAAATTGAAAAATATATTCAAAAGTATTTTTTTAAGGTGAAGATAAAAATTGCCCGATATCAGTTTTTTATTCCGATGTGGTGTGGAGGAAAGTGGTTCAAAGAAAGTTTTCGATTACCTTTCAGCTAATAAAAATCATATGATGATGATAGAGGGCGGTTTTTGTTTGATGGTGAAAAATAACATCCATATGAAAATTGCATTTGGACCTTGAAAATGTTAATTTAAATATGAAACAATGATTATCATTATGTGATACAATATTGTCAATACTTGTACATTAGTGGCCTCAACCGGCTGGCATGCTGGTCAAAAAGTCTTGAGCATCGTTAATCAAGTAGAAATTCAACAGGAGAGAGCCATGTGCCAGATTTCTCACAGTGGAACGAAAACAGACTGGTGAGGATGTTTATTAAGTCTTTGGCACAGCTCCATGCCACCTATCCCAAGCCCTTTCATTGATTCACAACAAAGGATCGCTTCTCGCTTCCGACCAAGGAGCACTCAGAACAAAAACTATTAACCAAACTGGCGAAATTTATTCTCGATCCCAAACTCCTTCGGTCAAATGTAGCATCTATGCTGTATTGATTGAACAGCAAGCCCTGCCAGATCTCTGTTTCCATAGTAAGCTAACGTATTCGGTATTTTTTGTGTTAGAACCAAAGTCGAAAAGAACCTAACTCCAATGTACGATTGTATTTCACGTGTCGTTTTGTCACTGAAAGGAAATTGAAGGGTTCGTTTCCTGAACAATACAATAAATTTATAAATGCAGTTCATATGAGCACAATAATCAGAGATACAACAATTTCAGTCTTCTAAAGTAGAAACTTATACCTTCTCAGGATATCGAAAAGGTTTAACCTGCCAACATTCGGGAGCCATAACCAATAGGTTGTTAATTCAATGACATGGCCCTCCACAGTGCTCACCGAACAACCAAAATATAAATCGAGAAGAGTCCAAGTGTTTTCGATTTTCCACAAGGAATGCAAAACATTTTTGAGAAACGAAGATTTATAGTGTGTACTGATGAAACGAACCGGGGCCCGATTCTCGAAACCCTACACTCGACGAACGAATCGTTCAGAATAACGTAGAGCGATATGGAATGCGTATACTGAACTGAACATCACGAGCGTATACGTTCGGCTCTCGAGAATCGGGCCCCTGATTCGGTCGCAAGACCGAAAAAAAACAGTGAGTTTCCACGAAGCACCAGGGTAGTCCAGAACATTAATCATCCCTTGCTCTCTATTGAATGAGCGGAATATAAAATAAAATAAAAAAAGTACCACGAAATGTGTTGATGTAACTTAGAAAAATGGAATATGAGTGTGACCTATTGTTGTAAGAGATAATATGGAATATCCGCCTTAGTATAATCGCTTTTTTACGAACATCCGAGTTTTTCCACAGTTCATTATGCGCACTCAATATGCCACAGTATTTCATCTTTCAAATTCCATACTGTAGCAATAGCGATTACGTTTCAAGATGGAATCTCCCACGATATTGCGGTGTTATTGTTTCATTGCAAAAAATTAATGTTAACTTACTTTTGTTACATATACACCATCGAGTGTATCAGCAAGTAGTTCATCGGATCATGTGGATGCGCCATCCGTCAACATTGCCATGGGAGAATAATTACATTGTCCTTCATCTTTCCTGTTGTCTGATGAAATGAAACAATTGAATTTGATGAAGAGAAACGACGGTACAATAACTGATTGAGTCATCTGTATTCAGAAGGATTCGACAATCTTATGACCGCATTATCACTACTATTGTTCGGGTTTGAAGGCCGTCGATGGGCTTGAAACCCGAACAAAAGTAGTGGTACTGAAAACCTCGGCCGAGAAAGCCTCAACAATTTTGGCAAACTTATGACCACTTTTTATCGAACCACCGAACTCGTGGATCAGTTGATTGCACAAGAGGTGATTTGAATACAAAGTCCACAAAAAAAATGAAGGCAGTAAGCTAGGAACGTAGCAACATCCTTTAGAAGTCCTTGAAAATGGCGATTTTTATTCAAAATCACGCTATTTTAGACTAAACTCTTTGCTCGGGCTAATGAAATTGGAAAGAAACCGAATGGACTTCTGCAAACATCGCCCCCCAAAAGTTGAAACTGAAAGGTAAGTTATAATGAGGTATAACCTTTCAACGTGTCATTCCTGGTAGAAGTTGAAGTCTGTCCAAGTGACCTGTTCAGTTCATATAAAGGATGAAATTGAAACCGAACTGATATTAGTTGCATTCGACGCGCGTTCTGCTAATAAGGCTAGCGTCTTCAGAAGAAGAAAACTGATACTACATTTAATGACTACAGCGTATTCACGTTGAAAACATAGTGCGAGTTAAAAATGCATCTAGCGTCATCAGCACGTGGACAGCTGGTCCTGGGGTTTCGATTGGTTGGCTGTGATATAGAAGAACGCACGAGTTGTGTTAGGCTATCACAGTCCAGTACTGAATAGTATGAATTTTATCGTTTGGAGTGCAAATTTTACTCAATCACAATGTCCACTAGAGATACGGATGTATTCGATAACAATGTCGAATCAAATGATAATAGTCCTGGAAGAGGCATTTGAGTAGTAACCAGAAGAATATGATCTGAACGTATACAGAGGTGAACTGCGTGAAAAACCTGAATTTGGTTGATCATATTTTTACAAAAGTAGTCAGTTATACCCATGAATCTGCTACAGTTTCGAGGAATGCGTAGTTGCTGTATATCAATTTTTCCTCTATCAATTGCCAACCAGCGATTTACGTGGCCAATTCTGGTGTATTGTTCTGTTTGAAACCATGATCACTGTATTATTGTCCTGTCATCTGAGCTGAATCTCTGTCATATATTTGCTCAAAGTAGCCCTCTTTTGTATAGTTTCACATTCGACAGAGGACATTTTCTATTTCTGTTATCCCTTACTGTACCTACAGGCCCGTTGGACCTGATCTTTCAGTGTATTCAACGCGACTGATTTCAAGAGATCGAGAACAACTCCAGAACCTAAAGGCTAAAGTAACTCCGGCCGATTGCGAGTAGTTTTTGGCACTACAGTGAGTGTCAAATGCGTGGAAACACTCAGAAGAGCTACAGAGCTATGGAGTAAATTCAAACTACTTTATAAACATCTGTAAAAGAGAGTAAAACAGTAATAACTATAATCAATCTCCACATGGACTGCTATAACCTACTGTACTCAAATGAGTACATCAAAAATTCTCAATCACCAGTTCCAAATTTCCAACTACTTTTTCGAAATTTAGTTTTTACTGACACCACTTCACACATAGTCGATTTTCATGCATTAAATGAGGATGAAGCGCGTCAATTCGATTTAATATAATATTTGCCTGTTGTTTGCCCCGTCTCAGTAATCAAAAACGTGTCACTGTTAACAAAATAACACATAATTCAAAAGTAAATCAATGTGAGATGATTTCCATTCATTAGTTCGAAAACAAAACTGCATAAAGAATCAGTACAAATGTTCGAACTTCCAAAATATTCCAATGGATGGAGTAGCTTGGCAGCTTTTTATGGTGTACTCAAATGAGTACTTTAGGATATAATGGGTTAACCATAAACGTATGTGACACCATGATAAAGTATTTTTTAAGTGACAGTTATATCTCATTTGATAACTAAGTTATATTCATCAGTGATGAATTGATAACGTTGAGTGATTATGGTTTTTGTCAGAATCACATCTCGGTTTCAGAAATGGTTTTGGAATACAAATGAAAGAACAAGAAAGTAGAAAAATATATTGAAATAACCAATATAACAAGAATAATTAGGAATTTTTAAAATAAAAACTATGTAATTATTATGTGAAGTGGAGCCTGGATTGATGTTTCATTATTTTTTCATCCGTTTTTTTTTCTACTCAAAAAATCTATTTCATGACACTTCATATAATACATTCGAGATGCTGGATGTTATGTTTGCCCAAACAGTAGAAGTGCAATGTTGCTGCCTGATTGGGAAGCTTTTTCATCAACGCCTTTTATATGATAATACTTCTTCAATGTTGATTCTCCTGCACAGTTTCTGATATGAGATTGAAGGTGAAGGCCGAAATCAAGGAGGTATATGATGGAAACAATCCTTATGGTTTCGATATATGTTTCTGCGGAATCTGAAGAGAAATTTGAGAAGCAAATCAACAATTTGAGACATTTATGTTGGTAAACGATGAGATTGATTGATGGAACGTCAAGAAAGTATTATTATTACAAAAATATCTACATAAATCGAATTTGACACGCGATAAAGGTCAAGAGGTACCTATGACCGCGCTTCTCCGTGAAATTGGATAATATCACCAAGAAAACGTGCCAAGATGGATTCCACTAGCTCAAATTGCAGAGGCAAGGGCGTAGTCCAGTGAATATAAGTCGATCAACTTCCACTTGAAATTTAATCGACCATACTGATATGGGTCGAAACAGTAAATGAAATCATCTTCTGAACAATTCGTTCACTATATCGAATGTTTATAGACTAAATGAAGTTGCACTGAACTCCTTTTCAACACTGGTCACCGTGTAGATCAACTATTTATGCTGAGATGGAAACTCAACAGACAAATGAAACAGTGAATCAATTTTGAATACATAATAGAGTTTAGATTTGATGAACAATAAAAAAGTACAGGAGAAAATTATGTTTCACATCGTTGAGCAATAAATATATCAAAGTGATCAATCGTCACTTGGTTCCTTAGTCAAAGATGTTGATGACTAGTGTCTCACCTTGAGTTGAATGCATTGAACCTTATTAAAGTAAAAAATTACTACTGCTCCGGATGCTGGACAGTCTACAGCAACCTCCTACTACTTCTATACACCTGTACGGTGCTTGATCGACCTAGTAACCAAAAGTGTGAGAGGGGCCAACCTAATCCTATAGCTACTGTTTTGGATACTGGGTGTTGAAATTGAAAATTGCCCACCTTGTAAGATAATTTTTTTGATTGAATGTTGGATTCGCTTTCTGTTTCATGCAGGCGATTCTGGTGATGAATCAGTGGATGAGTATGACTGAAAATAATCATAATCACAAGGTGATTCACAAATGTAGTACAACACTTTTTTGCAAAGTCCCACTTTTTTACTGTGAAGCCACGAGAATATATTGTTGATGGTTTCTTCTCGATATGGTATTTTGACGAGAAAATATTGGACACTACACATTTCTTATACAGGATATTTCACAATAGACAGAACCACTAGTCAAATTTTTCAACCCTGTAGGTATTCATCGATTGATTTTTTGAAAAGGTGATACAAAACAAAACAAGACTAAACAAAAAAGAAAAAAATTGGTTTCCCGGTATTTTGGAATTTCTCTAGTCAAATGACACCAATTTTTCACTATTGGGACCGTGTGCGACGACAGCGCCATTCCTTACGAAAAAACGCTAATACTCACCAGGAACGTCGCTAAAACTTTCATTCTTTCAATAATTATGGTAGTTGCATTCTGATATTGGGCTAAAAGAGTGTTACTACTAGTAGCGGATTTACAGATTTGCCGTCCGTAGGTTATTCAATTTTTGCCGTCTCTAAATTTTGATATCTTAGTCCACAATTATGTCAATTTTCTATCAATAAAATTCCATCTTTACGATTTGTGCTCCATCAACCTCATTACAATTTTTCACGTATGGTTGGTATTATAGAGAACAAATTTACCGTGTTTAGTCCTTGATTTATTTACAGCAAACAATTATTAAAAACATTATTTCAAGCAAAAAATATCTCAATCACGTAATACTTTCAAATTAGGGTAAGGTATTTCCTAAGACTATACAATACTGCTGAATAATGTCTCATTTCATTATAATAATTAATTCATTCCATTTGGCAATTCCCGAAATAACTGGCTTCGTGAAAAAGTTAACAAATATAGGTACCTTCAATTTAAATAATTCGTGTACGACATTAGCGCTCAAGGTGGGTTGATTTGAATTTTCCAAACTTTTTCTTAATACAAATAAAACAATTTACTGATGAAATGTATCAATTTTCTAATCAGTAAATTGTCTAACTTCATATTTTGTGGAGGGATTTTTTTTATTGTCAAGTCACAGTCGTTCAAATATCAGTTATTTGATAAATTTGAACCAAAAGACTATATATCTATAAGATAATCTGTAAGATAATGAACACCACAAAATAATGACGTTCAAACAGTATATATTGAACTAGCTTTTTATATAATGATAATTAGTCAATTTTATATAGTCAGTATTTTTTACGTATAATGAAATAACTTTCAGAAATCGATTTTGACAATTTTCAAACTTGCTGTAGCAATCATGATTATTAGGTACACGAAAATAGCAGTTATCAGTGGAAAAAATATATAAAAATAACTGAATTTCGACTATAATATCGAATCGCTATTGCGATATTCTAAGAATTAATGATCATTATTGTATTATTAATAAAGCATTCAGCAATTGTTCATGTAGAGATGTTGACTATTTATTATTTGGCACTGTATATGGAAGTATATTTCGACCTTTGTTAAATATTTTAATTTCTCTCCAATTTTCGTATTCAGTGTGCTTATAATATTATTTTTCAATTTGTAAATCAGAATTTGAAAAAATTTGACCTTTATTTGCTGCCCTAGGCTCCAGCCTACTCAGTTTGCTGGTAAATCCACCAGTGGTTACTACACTCGAATTGTCATGAATATATATAAAAAAATGTATTTATTAAATTAGACAAAGGTAGGTTAACTTGGTTGACAGCTGATAACCAAGGTTGAGAAAGAATAGATTAGGATTTTTGTGCGTCTGCGTCGTTGCTAACTCTCGTCGAAGGTCAATACACGAAACCCCAACAAAAAATACTTAATAAATGAAAGAAACTCGGTCTGCAATCAGTAGACGAATTGACATCGAACCTTATTCACCCATCATGCACGATTCTACATATTCAGCCCAACGTTGAAGAATTTTTCATTGAGTACTTGTAATGACCTTTTTATCATTTTCAAAATCAAAAAATGTTTGTACTGTTTTAAATTCATCATTTTGTGGTGGATGAACACCAGAAAGACAACAAAACAACAAATCTAAATTTATATATATGTATATATATATATATATATATATATATATATATATATATATATATATATATATATATATATATATATACAGTGTGACCCATTTAAGAAGGAAGCACCCTTATAAAACTTACATTTTTCAACCGATTGGAATGATTTTTATTTGTTAGGTAGATATTCAAAAAGCCTATTAGGACACCAAATATCATGAATGAATCTCAATTTCCAGGGCCAACTAATCTTATTTTTCAAGGTCAAAAATCAAAAAAATTACTAGCGATTTTTTTAGAAAAACTCTGACTACACCACTGGATTCGTGACATTTTCAAATGGGTAACATGTGAATTACGTTGAAATGCGTCAATCAATAAAAAAGTTATAAAGGAATGAAATTTGAAAAATATGCCGTTTAATCAACCCACCAATTCATGTTCAGGAATTTTATGAAAATTCTGAATACACCACTGGATTCAGGATGTCTTGAAATATCACTGGTCACAGTTTCATCGAAATCTGTTCAGTAATAAAAAAGTTATAAGGGATAGAAATTTGAAAAATATGTTGTTAAATGAAATTTTAACAACGTTCTTACTACACCACTGTTGATTATTGAAAAAATTATTGGGGTGATTATTGCAATGTCGTACAATTATAACATCTGAAAATCATGATGGTAAAAATAGTCTATGGGTATTTCTCGAAGTGGAGTGGATACATAAACAAGTACAATCAGGAGAGAACTCCTGGTTAATCTTCATAAAAACAATTTCAACAATATAAGACAAGTCTAATGTACTCCCAATAGAAATTATAAGGAAAAAAATATGCAATGGATAATAATTATTATCATTCCAGTAGGTAACATCAGCTGTGATTTCTTCCTTTTGTTGAATAGCAAAAAATGAGATTTGCAATTTTAACTGCCTGTTATTCAGAATGCATTAATGAAATAAACAAGTTAGCTGTGACTTACAGTTTCTCATCTATTTATTTGCGCATGAATTGTCATTTTGTTAAATTGTCATTTCGTTACGCACCATTAGTGAACTGAATAATTTGTGTTCCAAAATAAAAACAGATATGATTACCGGAGTGAAAGAGAAGTAACTAGAATATTCAATGAAAGACACCCAAATCGTCCAGCCATAAGTAACAGCATGGTACATAAAATAAACCAAGTTTTCAATCGGACTGGAGCAGTAACCACATATATTTTAAAGAACAATATACGAAGAAGGAACGAAAATAACCAGACTATATTAGATTACTTCAGAAATAATCCAAATAGTAGTTTGAGGGATGCCAGCTTAGATTTAAACTTACCTAGGGAGAATGTTAGGCGATGTCTGAAGAAAAATAAATTGAGGCCATTTAAACCAAAGTTTTTACTTACTCTGGAACTGGGTGATCAAGAAAAACGATTGGAATTCTGCCTATGGGCCCAGGGCGAGTATCTTAATGACAGGCAATTTTTAAAGAAAATTTTATTTAGTGATGAAGCTAGTTTCACAACAAATGGAGTGGTTTCATCACAAAATATTCGCTATTGGGCCACTGAAAATCCTAACTGGGTGATAAACTGTAAAGGCAGTATTCAGAAAAAGTGAACGTTTGGTGTGGAATACTGAATGAAAGGATGATTGGACCATTCTTTTTCGACGGCAACATGAATGGCGCAATTTTCCTACAATTTTTAAGGAATGAATTTCCGGACGCAATAGATGAACTTCCCCCTTGCAGAAACAAGAAATTTATATTATCAGTTAGATGGTTGTTCCATACATAATGCGGGAATTGTGAAGAGTTGGCTGAATCAAAATTACCCTAATCGTTGGATAGGAAGGGGAAGTACATTAATTGGATGGCCACCAAGATCGCCTGACCTTACTTCACTCGATTTTTTCCTTTGGGGTTATGTCACACAGAAGGTTTACAAATCACGACCAAGGAATCGAGTGGAACTGTGCACCAGAATTCAGCAAGCTTGCGATGCAATTACTCCACAACAATTGAGGAATACTTAAAAAAATATTCGTAAGCGATATGATAAATGCATTGAATTGGATGGAAGTTTGGTGGAGGCCACCAGAATATGAATTGCACTCATTTATTTTTCAATTCGGTATCTTCTTGGTTTCTATTATTACATTGATTGTGAATAAAAGATTGTTTTCCGCTAGTTTGTAGCAATTAGAAAAATGTACTTACAGTAATTTTTTTGTAGATTCATTCCAAATTATTGACACTGAAGTTTGTTGTGATAAACTGATACATTATGAAAGGAAATTGATTCTCCCATAAACGTTTCATGAATTTTATTTGAATAAATAATATTTTGTTGAATATTCCCCTAATCCAGTGGTGTAGTAAGAACGTTGCTAAAATTCCATTGAACAACATATTTTTCAAATTTTATTCCTTTATAACTTTTTTATTACCGAACAGATTTCGATGAAACTGTGATCAGTAATATTTCAAGACATCCTGAATCCAGTGGAGTATACAGAATTTTCATAAAATTCCTGATTATGAATTGGTGGGTTGATCAAACGGCATATTTTTCAAATTTCATTCCTTCATAACTTTTTTATTGATTGACGCATTTCAACGTAATTTACATGTTACCCATTTGAAAATGTCACAAATCCAGTGGTGTAGTCAGAGTTTTTCTAAAAAAATCGCTAGTAATTTTTTTAGATTTTTGACCTTGAAAAATAAGATTAGTTGGCCCTGGAAATTGAGATTTATTCATGATATTTGGTGTCCTGATAGACTTTTTGAATATCTACCTAACAAAAAAAAATCATTCCAATCGGTTAAAAAAAGTAAGTTTTATAAGGGTGCTTCCATCTTAAATGGGTCACATTGTGTATATATATATATATATATATATATATATATATATATATATATGCAAGATGAATTTTCTGGGTTTTTTATCCGTTAGGTATCTTCTGAATTGTTCGACGTTTCGAATTCCATTTTGAATTCATTCTCAAGAACTGTGAGACGAATATCTGTCCATACCGTTCTGGTCAATCACTCCCCTTACGAAGTAACCAAGCAAGACTAAGCAAAGAGTTCAATTGTCTGTTTTCCATTGAAACTGGTATTTATAATGATATTCCTCAGTTTTTATCCGACTAGGTCCGATATTATTGATGATTATATCATCAACCGCTCTCTAAGGTTGTATCCTGCCCATCCAGGTATTATGTAGAAATTGATGTTTTCACGGATCTTCGATATGCAAGATGAATTTTCTGGGTTTTTTATCCGTTAGGTATCTTCTGAATTGTTCGACGTTTCGAATTCCATTTTGAATCCATTCTCAAGAACTGTGAGACGAATATCTGTCCATACCGTCCTGGTCAATCACTCCCCTTACGAAGTAACCAAGCAAGACTAAGCAAAGACTTCAATTGTCTGTTTTCCATAGAAACTGGTATTTATAATGATTTTCCTCAGTTATTATCTGACTAGGTCCGATATTATTGATGATTATATGATGATGATATAATACCTATATGTATATATATATATATATATATATATATATATATATATATATATATGAATGACTCTATTTCAACAAAAATAAATATATTTGACCAACTTAAATGAATTTATAAGCTTTGAGGAACATGAACAATTTGAAAAAAAGTCAGAAAAAAGTCAAAAAGAGAAATTTTTACAAAAATCACCAGTAAGGAATAAATTGATTTGAAAACACCTAGTACATTGAAATAATCTAAGAGTCCATGACAAGTATTATCCATCAAAAATAACAAATTGAAATAGCTGTCAAAAAACTCAGAGTCAATTGAGAAATTTTAGCAAAAAGAAATAAATTACAGAAAAATGTGAATATTCTATGATAAGAAAGCACAGGAAAAATCATGACATTAGATATAAGGGTTTTGTACATAGTTTTAATTAGTTATACGTTATAAATATAAAAAGTGCGGTAAATTGAAGTGAAGTATCAAAGGTATTTGTGCAAATTGTGAACATTTCCTTGGAGACCGAGGGAAAAACAAGACGAGTCGAGATAACAACGCCAAAAAAAAAGAAAGTTAAGAAAATTTAGGAGAGGAAGAAAAAGTGATTTTTAATCAAAAATACAAGAAAAACGGAGTTTCCAGAGTATTAAACCTGATAAACATTGTTTATGAAGAAGTGAGAGTAAAAAGCAGACTCACCTTTTCTGTTTTTTTTTTACAAGCTGAGAGTGTTCCTGACAAGAAGGCAAACACAAAGCCTTCAAGCCTTCAGAGTCCAGCGGAAAGACAAGGTATTTGTTAGTTTTCTGTGTATCCTGGTAAAATCCAACTAGCTACTCACAAAAGCACAACACCAAGCATCTTTAAAGCCAGTTTTTTAAAAACATTTTCTACTTCCACCTGAACTTTTCATACCGTCCTTATCATTGAACATTTAAGAGTAAAACCGCGAACTAGTGCTAATAGAATAGTCCCTTTTACACGAACTTTGAACAATTTTTATCTGGTATTAGTAATTATCATTTTTAACCTCAACAAAACTACACCTAGACGGTGGACAGAGTTAGAATTAATAAAGTCATATGAAATGACATCATCCAAGACAGTGGCTAATATTCCACTAACTTTACAACACTGAACAGATGTAGGTTTTGAGGTAAAACGGTATTAAATGCTACTTTAGAGTCTAAGTTATTTTTCGCAGGAATAGGAAAGATTTAAGAGTAAGGTTTTACATGAAACATCCTGATAAAGCTGTGTTTTATTTTCAATTGATGAATTTATAATAAATGTACAATTTGATTGAATTTCACACTTATTTCTGAAACAATTTATTTCACATTCCATACAAAAATATATATTTTTAACTCCCTTTCCTGGAATCCAACCTGAAGATTGAGAGAATCTCATGTATTGGCGCACCGACTGAGTAGCTGTGGAACCTGAAAGAGATAAAAGGTAAAATAAAGTGAAATAAAGAGATAAAGAGTAAGTATATGGTTTTGGCAATCTGAAATTTAATATCTATAGAGCTATACTTTACGGGCAACTACTTCTTACTATTTACTACATACATCTTACATACTACATCTTACATCAAATAAAATCTAAAACTACTCTATCTAAAACAACAATATCTACAAATAAAAATTGTAAAAATATATTATAAATCATATATATCAATACAACTGTCGCCAGCAACGTAGGGCACATCTGGAAAGGGCAAAACAAGTGTGAAAGAATCAGAGAGAGAGAGAGTATAGGAAAGTTCTAAAAGTTAAAAAATGGATTTGAGAGATGGAAAGAAAGTTGGATTAGATGGGAGAGAGATGGGTGATCATGAAGGAAGCAGGATGGGAGATGAAGGACAAGGTAGTAGTAAAAGTGAACAAGAAGTGAGGAGAGAAAGTAGAAGTTTGGATGATCATATGCAAATGTTGATGCATTTTATACAAGGAAATATTGAAAGTGTGAAGCAGAATGTGGAAAGTGTTAGGGGAAATATTGAGAATGTTAGGGAGGAGATTGGAAGTGTGAAAGAGAATGTTAGGAAAAATATTGATAGTATTAGAGGAAACATCAGGGAAAATATGATAGAATTAGAAATGAAATTACAGAATAAATTAGAGGAAAATAGACAGGAAATGGCTCAAATGTATAGAGCATTTAAAAATCAGGTAGAACAAAAAAATGAGGAATTTTATAGTAATACAAAACAAGATATTAGAGAAATAAATAATGCTATTGACAACAATCAATCAATAATATTGAGGAATTAAAAGATATTATCAGACAAAATATGAATAGTCAAGCATGTATTTGGTTCAATAGCCAAGAAAGAAATATTAATAATTTTAATGATTTTGAATATTTATTTATTAGACAATATTGGGGGAAAAATACTCAACTTATGGTAAGGGACAAATTACAGTTTGGTAAATTTGAAGAAAATAGAAGTCTTAACTATAACTACTATGCCATACAAGTATATGCCATAGCACAATATTTGAATCCAATTATGCAAGAGGAAGAAATAGTTAGGAATATTAGTAGACATTTCAAACAGAACATTTTTGAATTCATAAACATGCATGAAATCAAAACTATGGATAGGCTTAGCGAATATCTTTTAAGATTGGAAAGGACTTTATCAAATAGGGGAGAACAAAACAAATATATTCCCAGAAACCATCAAAATAATAGGCAAACTCAGGAAACACAAAATTATAATAGCCAAAATAATACCAGTGGTAGAAATTATAATAATAATAACTATCAAAATGCTAAAGAAAATAATTATCAAGCAAATAACAGATATCAGGAAAATAATTATAGGGGAAACAATTATAGAAATAATAATAATTCTAGATATAATAATAATAATAACCATAAATATAACAATAATAATTATAGCAATAATAGATATAACCAACAACAGGGATATTATAATAATAATAATGATAAGTATTATAATAATAATAACAACAGAGGATATCAAAATGATAGCAATAGAAATTCATATCAAGAGCAAGTACCTGAAGGTAATCAGGAAAGAATGAGACAGGTCAATTTTCAAAGAAGGTCAGGTAGCGTAGAAAGGACATGGGAAGGACAAAATAATAATAATGAAACTGAAATAAGAAGTGAAAATAATCCACAACCATCAACCTCTACAGCTGAACAAAATTTTCATTAGGGCCATATGCAACAAAGCTGGAAAAACCAAAATATGAACACCCAATAGAATTCATTAAACTAGACACAACACAAGAAGAACATGCAGCAGAATTAATAATAATACAGGGAAAATTAGGGGATAAAAATATAAGAATTTTGAAAGATACAGGATCTGCAGCATCTTTAATAAAATAAACAATTTTAAAAAATACAGAGATTCAAAATAAATTAATTAAAATGCCTAAAACAGTTTTGATAGGAGTCAATGGTAAAAAAATATCAGAAACGAATCAATGTATAAATACAAAAGTAAATATAGGAAATAAAAATATAAACTTACAGTCAATGGTAAAAAAATATCAGAAACGAATCAATGTATAAATACAAAAGTAAATATAGGAAATGAAAATATAAACTTACAACTACTAGTAATAAAGGAAATGGAATTTGACATCATATTAGGAACAGATGAATTACAGAGAATGAAAGCTAATATCAATTATGAGAGGAAAGGTATAGAAATGGAAGGTCAATGGTTTGAATTTTTGCAAGAAAAGGAATTGGAAAACTTAGAGAAAAATATTATATGTATAAGAGGAATGAATGAGAGTTATGAGTGTGAAAATAAAAATGAAGAATATAAAAATAAATATTTATGTGATGAGAAATATGAAGAATATATAAATGAATTATTAAATAAATATAATAGATTAATAATGAGTGAATCGAGAGTAGCGAGAGAATATATACACAGAATACAAGTGAAAGATATAGAAAAATTTGAATCAAAAAATTATCCAATTCCATGTAAATATAGGGAAAGAGTAAGGAAAGAGATTGACAATATGTTAAAAGCAGGAATAATTGAAAGATCTACGAGCAGTTATATCAATCCTATAGTAGTAGTTGTTAAGAAAAATGGGAAACTTAGGTTAAGTTAAGATGCGCGAGAATTAAATAAAATTACAACTCCTCAATATGAATTTCCTTTAAATATAGAAACCATATTTGGCAAAATCACAAATGCAAGATATTTTTCTAAAATTGATTGGAAACATAGTTTTTGGCTCATACCTTTGCATGAGAATTCTAGAAACTATACAGCTTTTTGTATAGAAGAGGTTATTTATAGATTTTGTGTACTTCCATATGGTCTACAATCAGCTTGTCCAGCATTAGAGAGAGCTCTACATAAAATATTAGATAAATACGGAGACTTTGCGTTACATTATATCGATGACATTTTAATATATTCAGATAACGAAGATAATCATAAAGTACATTTAAATAAAATTTTAGGAATATATAAGATGAGGCAGGACTCAAAATCAATTTTGAAAAATGTGAATTCTTTCGAAAAGAGGTGACTTATTTAGGATATCGACTAAACGAAACTGGACTAGAAATGGACCCACAAAGAATCAAGACTATACAGGAATATACGAGACCACACAA
The DNA here is from genome assembly GCA_032362365.1 of Zygogramma bicolorata. Lineage (NCBI taxonomy): Eukaryota > Metazoa > Arthropoda > Insecta > Coleoptera > Chrysomelidae > Zygogramma > Zygogramma bicolorata. The sequence continues at coordinate 2,581,091 of JAVJAQ010005672.1, read as the reverse complement.
TTTAAAAACACTTAGGGGATTTTTAGGGATTTTGAACTACTTTAAAAGACTAATACCAGACTTGACGAACAAAGAACTACCACTTATACAGTTACTGAAAAGGAACGTTAAATGGAAATGGGGACAAGAACAAGAACTAGCTTTCAACGAACTTAAAGACATCTTCATAGAAAACCTCAAAATATATCACCCTGACTATAAACAACCGTTCATTCTTAGAGTAGATTCATCTATGAACAGATTTGCTGGAGTCTTAATACAATACCAAGGGGATAAAGAAGTTCCAATTTCATTTGTGTCACGAGTAACGAAAACATACGAAAGAAATTACAGTATAACTGAATTAGAACTTGCAGGAATAATATTTTGTATACAAAAGTTACGTTTTTACCTACTTGGAGCCAAGTTTTTTATTGAAACCGATCACGAAGCTTTAATATCGATAGTAAAATGCAAATATGCAGGCAACAGAGTACACAGATGGGCACTTTTATTACAAGAATATGACTTTGAAATCAGACATATACCAGGACGACAAAACATAGTACCAGACTCTATAACAGGAATGGAGACGGAAAACAAAAATACAAGACAAGTTAGAATAGGGGTTAACATTTTGAAAAACACTACAGGACTTTTTTCACTACAGACCATTTTAGAAGACCAACAATTACTCACAGACAAGGAAAAAAGGGGGACAATACAAAGACAGGGAATTATAATTAAAATCATTAATGGGAAAGAATTTTATGTAATCACGAAAGTACTGACACAAAAATTGATTGACCACTTACACAAAAAATACGTACATACTGGAATTAGGAAAACTTGGTTGATTTTTAGAGAGACATATTACAGTAACAAAGATTTGGAAGTGACTAAAGACGTAATAAACAAGTGTACCATATGCCAACTAGCAAAAAGTAAAAATACAACTCACAAAAATGAACCTAAAAGTATTATTTCAACAAGATCTTTAGAAATAGTTTCGATAGATTTTGTAAGCAATTTAATTACCTCGGTAAATAAGAACAAACATATTATATTTGTCATAACTGACCATTTTTCTAAATATGTAACATTATATCCAACTGAGAAGACCAATTTTAAAATAGTAAAAAATTTATTATCACAATTTATTTCTAACAAGGGGAAACCTAAAAAAATTATTTTAGATAATGCCACATATTTTAAAAATGATAGAATGGAAAATTTTGCTACAAGTAGAGATATACAACTAAATTTCACTAGTATTCGACACCCTGCATCAAATCCAACAGAACGATATATTAGAGAAATCATAAAATATCTAAGAATAATTTCACATCAAAATCATATCAAATGGGATGAAAAACTACCTTATGTGGAAAAATACTTAAATGAAGTACCTAACACTATCACGAAAGAATGTCCAACATATATTATGACTGGGAGAATGCCTGATAGAGAGTGGATTGCGAATGAGAAGGAGATGAATGCTGTAATGGAAAGAGTGAATGGTAGAATTCAGAAAAATGCTAAGAAATACATAACTAGGGAAAATAACAGAAGGAATAAGAAAGTAAAATTTAAAAAAGGAGATTTGGTTATCATTAAAACACTAAGAGTTCCTAACCACAAGGAGGGAATTTGTGCCAAATTACAACTACCATTTGAGGGACCATATGAAGTAGATAACGAACATCCAGTCACTAGTTATCGACTAATAGACCCTAATAACAAAAGTCTAAGAGGAATATTCAATATAGAAAGTGTTTATAAATTTCAAAGTTAAGGAAAATATAAACAATAGAAGTAAATAAATAAAAATAGAGAAGTAAAGAAAGGCTAACTACCTTATATGAAACAGGAGATAGTATCATTCTTCATAGTCTAGAAATCCATCATATAGATGACCTGAAACCTAAATAAGTGAAGTGAATAAAAATTTGTACATATGTAAATAGAAAACTTAATATTTGAATTTTAACATTGACATATTAAAATGTTAAATATTAATTTTGGGGAATTTGTCATGATATGTAGTAAATAGAAATATTTATCAAGAAATTTCAATAAATTATCAAATAAGTTCATTAGAAAACCGAAACCAATACTTTATCTTTACTAAACTGTACCAAATATCATCATAAATAAAGCTGCTCTACTTCAGATTTCAAAAGTATACTCAGTTTTCAAGGTGTATCAATAATACCTTACAGTACGATACAACTCTGCGGAAAGATCAAAATTTTCCCAGAATGACTCTATTTCAACAAAAATAAATATATTTGACCAACTTAAATGAATTTATAAGCTTTGAGGAACATTAACAATTTGAAAAAAAGTCAGAAAAAAGTCAAAAAGAGAAATTTTTACAAAAATCACCAGTAAGGAATAAATTAATTTGAAAACACCTAGTACATTGAAATAATCTAAGAGTCCATGACAAGTATTATCCATCAAAAATAACAAATTGAAATAGCTGTCAAAAAAACTCAGAGTCAATTGAGAAATTTTAGCAAAAAGAAATAAATTACAGAAAAATGTGAATATTCTATGATAAGAAAGCACAGGAAAAATCATGACATTAGATATAAGGGTTTTGTACATAGTTTTAATTAGTTATACGTTATAAATATAAAAAGTGCGGTAAATTGAAGTGAAGTATCAAAGGTATTTGTGCAAATTGTGAACATTTTTTGGAGACCGAAGGAAAAACAAGACGAGTCGAGATAAAAACGCCAAAAAAAAAAGAAAGTTAAGAAAATTTAGGAGAGGAAGAAAAAGTGATTTTTAATCAAAAATACAAGAAAAACGGAGTTTCCAGAGTATTAAACCTGATAAACATTGTTTATGAAGAAGTGAGAGTAAAAAGCAGACTCACCTTTTCTGTTTTTTTTTACAAGCTGAGAGTGTTCCTGACAAGAAGGCAAACACAAAGCCTTCAAGCCTTCAGAGTCCAGCGGAAAGACAAGGTATTTGTTAGTTTTCTGTGTATCCTGGTAAAATCCAACTAGCTACTCACAAAAGCACAACACCAAGCATCTTTAAAGCCAGTTTTTTAAAAACATTTTCTACTTCCACCTGAACTTTTCATACCGTCCTTATCATTGAACATTTAAGAGTAAAACCGCGAACTAGTGCTAATAGAATAGTCATTTTTACACGAACTTTGAACAATTTTTATCTGGTATTAGTAATTATCATTTTTAACCTCAACAAAACTACACCTAGACGGTGGACAGAGTTAGAATTAATAAAGTCATATGAAATGACATCATCCAAGACAGTGGCTAATATTCCACTAACTTTACAACACTGAACAGATGTAGGTTTTGAGGTAAAACGGTATTAAATGCTACTTTAAAGTCTAAGTTATTTTTCGCAGGAATAGGAAAGATTTAAGAGTAAGGTTTTAATTTTCAAAGAAGGCCAGGTAGCGTAGAAAGGACATGGGAAGGACAAAATAATAATAATGAAACTGAAATAAGAAGTGAAAATAATCCACAACCATCAACCTCTACAGCTGAACAAAATTTTCATTAGGGCCATATGCAACAAAGCTGGAAAAACCAAAATATGAACACCCAATAGAATTCATTAAACTAGACACAACACAAGAAGAACATGCAGCAGAATTAATAATAATACAGGGAAAATTAGGGAATAAAAATATAAGAATTTTGATAGATACAGGATCGGAAGCATCTTTAATAAAAGAAACAATTTTAAATATACAGAGATTCAAAATAAATTAATTAAAATGCCTAAAACAGTTTCGATAGGAGTTAATGGTAAAAAAATATCAGAAACGAATCAATGTATAAATACAAAAGTAAATATAGGGAATAAAAATATAAACTTACAACTACTAGTTATAAAGGAAATGGAATTTGACATCATATTAGGAACAGATGGATTACAGAGAATGAAAGCTAATATCAATTATGAGAGAAGAGGTATAGAAATGGAAGGTCAATGGTTTGAATTTTTGCAAGAAAAGGAATTGGAAAACTCAGAGAAAAATATTATATGTATAAGAGGAATGAATGAGAGTTATGAGTGTGAAAATAAAAATGAAGAATATAAAAATAAATATTTATGTGATGAGAAATATGAAAAATATATAAATGAATTATTAAATAAATATAATAGATTAATAATGAGTGAATCGAGAGTAGCGAGAGAATATATACACAGAATACAAGTGAAAGATATAGAAAAATTTGAATCAAAAAATTATCCAATTCCATGTAAATATAGGGAAAGAGTAAGGAAAGAGATTGACAATATGTTAAAAGCAGGAATAATAGAAAGATCTACGAGCAGTTATATCAATCCTATAGTAGTAGTTGTTAAGAAAAATGGGGAACTTAGGTTAAGTTAAGATGCGCGAGAATTAAATAAAATTACAACTCCTCAATATGAATTTCCTTTAAATATAGAAACCATATTTGGCAAAATCACAAATGCAAGATATTTTTCTAAAATTGATTGGAAACATAGTTTTTGGCTCATACCTTTGCATGAGAATTCTAGAAACTATACAGCTTTTTGTTATTTATAGATTTTGTGTACTTCCATATGGTCTACAATCAGCTTGTCCAGCATTAGAGAGAGCTCTACATAAAATATTAGATAAATACGAAGACTTTGCGTTACATTATATCGATGACATTTTAATATATTCAGATAAGGAAGATAATCATAAAGTACATTTGAATAAAATTTTAGGAATATATTAGATGAGGCAGGACTCAAAATCAACCTTGAAAAATGTGAATTCTTTCGAAAAGAGGTGACTTATTTAGGATATCGACTAAACGAAACTGGACTAGAAATGGACCCACAAAGAATTTAGACTATACAGGAAGATACGAGACCACACAATTTAAAAACACTTAGGGGATTTTTAGGGATTTTGAACTACTTTAAAAGACTAATACCAGACTTGACGAACAAAGAACTACCACTTATACAGTTACTGAAAAAGAACGTTAAATGGAAATGGGGACAAGAACAAGAACTAGCTTTCAACGAACTTAAAGACATCTTCATAGAAAACCTCAAAATATATCACCCTGACTATAAACAACCGTTCATTCTTAGAGTAGATTCATCTATGAACAGATTTGCTGGAGTCTTAATACAATACCAAGGGGATAAAAAAGTTCCAATTTCATTTGTGTCACGAGTATCGAAAACATACGAAAGAAATTACAGTATAACTGAATTAGAACTTGCAGGAATAATATTTTGTATCCAAAAGTTACGTTTTTACCTACTTGGAGCCAAGTTTTTTATTGAAACCGATCACGAAGCTTTAATATCGATAGTAAAATGCAAATATGCAGGCAACAGAGTACACAGATGGGCACTTTTATTACAAGAATATGACTTTGAAATCAGACATATACCAGGACGACAAAACATAGTACCAGACTCTATAACAGGAATGGAGACGGAAAACAAAAATACAAGACAAGTTAGAATAGGGGTTAACATTTTGAAAAACACTACAGGACTTTTTTCACTACAGACCATTTTAGAAGACCAACAATTACTCACAGACAAGGAAAAAAGGGGGACAATACAAAGACAGGGAATTATAAATAAAATCATTAATGGGGAAGAATTTTATGTAATCACGAAAGCACTGACACAAAAATTGATTGACCACTTACACAAAAAATACGTACATACTGGAATTAGGAAAACTTGGTTGATTTTTAGAGAGACATATTACAGTAACAAAGATTTGGAAGTGACTAAAGACGTAATAAACAAGTGTACCATATGCCAACTAGCAAAAAGTAAAAATACAACTAACAAAAATGAACCTAAAAGTATTATTTCAACAAGATCTTTAGAAATAGTTTCGATAGATTTTGTAAGCAATTTAATTACCTCGGTAAATAAGAACAAACATATTATATTTGTCATAACTGACCATTTTTCTAAATATGTAACATTATATCCAACTGAGAAGACCAATTTTAAAATAGTAAAAAATTTATTATCACAATTTATTTCTAACAAGGGGAAACCTAAAAAAATTATTTTAGATAATGCCACATATTTTAAAAATGATAGAATGGAAAATTTTGCT
>JAVJAQ010005671.1:0-18190 GCA_032362365.1 Zygogramma bicolorata | reverse complement strand
CGTGAAACATTTTTTAGATTGTAGAAAAATCCCAGACTCTGAAAATATAGTCGAATAATGTGTTTAATAATTTCTGTAAACTAGAATGGGTAGTGAGTATAAAGTTTTTCTGTATTATGCTGTATTTTCAAATCGACTTCATTCTTGAGAGTCTTGATGTTGTAGATGAAAATGGTAAGGAAATTAAGGTTATAGAAAACAGACATCTAGTAACAAGGTAAGTAAAAATGATGACTTCCTGCTAATGAATGTTTAAGAGAGATAAAACATATCATGATTACACAAAAGAAAAAAAAATTAGTATCGAAGAGAGTAGAAGAATATGTCTGTCACAAGCAAGATGCATATATTGATGAATATTGTCACTATGTTTACTCAAGTTCCACTGGCAATATGACGCGAGATTATTGTGACGCTGATAAAAAAAAAGTTCACATTGCTCGATGTTTAATTTGGTAGAAGTTATATTTGTGTTATTTGCTGGTCGCTTCTCAGAATTTCCCAGTTTACTATATCTATGGTTGTTACATGCCCAGTAGAAGGATGCAATAACAAAAAGTTAAAATCATGGGATAAAAGTTCTTTCGGGAGAGTGGTTTCAAATGCGGTCTTCTTGTATAGCGCCATAATAGCCTGCACTACAGCATTCTTCCTAATGAATTGAATGAATGACGTAATATTTTTTCCATCTCTGTGGTCCAACTCCAATAGCTCTCACGTCGATACCGATATTTCCAAGAATCTCATCAAAGTATCTGAAAACATTCAGCATCGGATAGTGGGAATTTCTATGAATTAGAGTGTAAAAGTAATACACTGACTTTGCACGAGTTCTTCCAAAGAAATTCGCCAGTGGAAATTTCTTCAGAATTCATAATGTCATGTGTCTAGAGTTGCCACTTGGCGCCATCTATGAACAAATTTGAGGAATGTGAATTTTCTTGGATGTCATTATCAAGTGAGCAGTAGGTCTAACGTTTTTAACGAAAACATTAAAATTGTTCTAGTATAGAATTGATTCCACCAAGACAATATATGCATCTTGCTTTTGACAGACATATTTTTCTACTCTTTTCGATACTAATATTTTCTTTCGTGTAATCATGATATGGTTTATCTCTCTCAAACATTCATTAGCAGGAAGTCATCATTTTTACGTACCTTGTTACTTGATGTCTGTTTTCTATAACCTTAACTTCCTCACTCTTTTCATCTAGAACATCAAGACTGAAGTCGATTTGGGAAAACAGCATAATACAGAGCAACTTCATGCTCACTTCACATTCAAGTTTACAGAAATCATTAAACACATTATTCGACTATATTTTCAAAGTCTGGGATTTTTCTATAATTAAAAAAAGTGGTTTTTGATCTCTTCTGATGATTAACAAGCGAGCCAAGGGCTTCATTCAGGGCTTCTATTCATCTAGTATAACTACTGCTCTTCGGGCTTGAAGGCCGTCGTTCTTTGGAATTTCTTCCTGACGTTTCGCTAGCGCGAGTGGCCAGCTTCTTCAGAGGCTTATTCATCTCCGATTCATCGGAGATGAATAAGCCTCTGAAGAAGCTGGCCACTCGCGCTAGCGAAACGTCAGGAAGAAATTCCAAAGAACGACGGCCTTCAAGCCCGAAGAGCAGTAGTTATACTAATAACCTCGGCCGCGAAAGCCTCAACCATTTTGTCTTCTATTCATCTATTTATTTCATTTAACTCAAGTCGTAAAAACAAGGCATTGAATTTTTCTAATCGCTACTAGTACATTTTTTGGTAAACTTAATGGTCAACCCCCAAGAAAAAAGACAATCGCATGTCTTCATAAAACCATCATCGATACTACAGTATCAATTGAAAAATTGAAAAACATAAGTTGTTGAACAGAACATGAAAATTAATATATAAATGATAATATATATATATATATATATATATATATATATATATATATATATATATACATGACACTGACAATTTTTGGTTTTCTTTCATTTCCACATTTCATTTCAAAATTTTTTATGTTGTAGATTCCAATTTTATTAGATAACCTCACGTTTGTGAGGGTTCATAGTGTCGTTTATACCAACATATTGTATTTTAATATATATTACAGTTGTCCTGAGGAAGGTGGTAATAAACTACCGAAAACTTGACGAAAACAAAGAGTCTTCTTTGACGCCCTAACAATTGTGACTGCAACCCCGCTAAAGCTTTTCCAGTTACTATACAGCCAGTCAAGATTATTCACAAATATATATATATATATATATATATATATATATATATATATATATATATATATATATATATATATATATATATATATATATATATATATATATATATATATATAGGAAAAGGGTAGTCTTGTTTGCCGACTAGTTAGGAAATGAGTAAGACAATATTTGGGTATGCAGCAGGCCAAAACAGTGGTGTACTATTATAACACAGATTCCATGCTTTCGATAATCTTTATTATCATCATCAGGGATGCTACAATATGATAAAAGAAACGGTCAGATCCACAAAGAGAGATCAGTCAAAAACAACTTACAGTGTATGTTGAGGTTAAACGGCAGGATGAATAAAATTTTCGGACAAAACATCTATGTGTAGACACAATAAAAACGTACGTTAACAAACAAACAATATTTCACAAGGTAAAGTGATATTTAAATTTTGCATAAACCAATTGCTGTTCCTTGAAGAGAAACACGCGGACATGTGGAAATTTTTTGAAAATTCATGATGTCCGCGTGTTTCTCTTTAAGGAACAGCAGGTGGTTTATGTAAAATTTAAATATCATTTTACCTTGTGAATTATTGTTAGTTTGTTAACGTCCTGACCTTTTTATTGTGTTTAACCTCAACATACACTGTAAGTTGTTTTTGACTGATCTCTCTTTGAGGATCTGACCGTTTCTTTTATCATATTGTAGCATCCGTGATGATGATAATAAAGATTATCGAAAGCTTGGAATCTGTGTTATAAGAGTACACCACTGTTTTGGCCTGCTGTATACCCAAATATTGTCTTTTATATGTACATGAATATACATTAAAAGGTAAGCGTCCATAGGTACGCATCGTACGTATCGTACGGATCGTATGAAACGGATTTTAGAATTATTGGTATGGTAAGTTATACATATGCGTCCACTGACCGGCAGCGGACGGATCGCACGTATCGGTCCGTCGGTAATGCCGATGAAATTGATCGAAGGGGCAACATTTCCGACTGGTGCGGATGACGTTATGCGGATTGCCGATAAGTGGACGAATGTCATAACAGGTAGTCACTGCTCGCCACACAGATCATTTGAATTTTTGTTACATTTCGACACTAAGTACACACACGCGCTTTAATTATACAGTGTGTAACAACGAAAACTTAACAGAGCCGTTTTTGAATATAAAAAGTAAGAGTTTTGAAAAAAGCTCGGATACGTCGATTTATAATTAAAGGGGGACACCTTTCAGACCACTCAGATTTTTTGTAGTACGCACCCCCTCGGAGGGAACGACCCATATTTAGATAGGGAAAGTATGTCGAGAGGCACCTTGTTAAAGGTATTTCGAATATCTTCACAACTCTGTTAGAAGAAAATTCTGTGATCTTTTTTTTAATTTTTTTAATATGTCATGTATCCACATTCTATGTATTCTCTTATTTCCTCTCCTTTCTTTTTCATTTTCCTCATCTAATAAGGAAGCAATAAAGACAAGTTCTTCATCACTTTCCATGATCGAAAACATAACACACTGTAAAGGTAAGCGTCCATAGGTACGCATCGTACGGATCGTGTAAGACGGATCGATTTGTGGTAGTGCGTCCACTGTATCCGTAGCGATCGGATTGCCGATGCGACGGTCGGCTTTTAAGTAACATTCGCATTTTCGTAGCGCGTGGACGATCGGAAACATAACAGTGTGTAATGTTTCCGATAATGGAAAGTGATGAAGAACTTGTCATTATTGCTTTGTTATTAGATGAAGAAGAAAGGAGGGGAAATAAGAGAAGACATAGATTGTGGATACATGACATATTCAAAAAAAGATCACAATTTGGAGAATATCAATACACTATTCACTGATTTGCTCCATGATATGCGTAATAACAAATATAATTGAAGCACGTGTGTGTACTTAGTGTCGAAATGTAACAAAATTCAAATGATCTGTGAGGCGACCAGTGACTACCTATTGTGACATGCGTCCACTTATCGGCAATCCGCATGTTGTCATCCGCACCAGTCGGAAAAGTTGCCCCTTCGATAAATTTCATCGGCATTACCGACGGACCGATACGTGCGATCCGTCCGCTGCCGGTCAGTGGACGCATATGTATAACTTACTATACTAATAATTCTAAAATCCGTTTCGTACGATCCGTACGATACGTACGATGCGTACCTATGGACGCTTACCTTAATGTTTCCGATCGTCCACTCACAACGAAAATGCGAATGTTACTTGAAAGCCGACCGTCGCATCGGCAATCCGATCGCTGCGGATACAGTGGACGCACTACCACAAATCGATCCGTTTTATACGATCCGTACGATGCATACCTATGGACGCGTACCTTAACGATTCAGAAACTAAATCACTAAATCTGCTTCCGTTCTCGAAACTTATACGCAAATTTCTTTTCAAATGCAAATATTTGCAATAATAATTTTTTTTTCTATCGAGAAGGAACTGTGTTTCAGTAGACGCAGCAACTTTTTGTGGTAGATTAAAAATCTGCCCGTCTACACTTGTATAGATTCCAATATTGATTCCTATTTTTTTTTATTGTAGTAGGTTAAAAACCCAGAAAACTTCGGAGAAAATATCTAACCAACCCAAAATGATGACTTTTAAACAGTATTTAGTTCTTCATTTATGAAATTTTATTTTTCAATGATAATATATCTCGTAGTTATATGAAGAGAAAACCCTGCTGTATTTTAATTTCACATACCCAAACAACTGAAAATACAATTCTTTATCGTGTTATTGATATTTTAAAAATTGAGAAACGATGTTTTCAGACCAGAAAATCACCCGAAGACGACTGCGGATACAAGCAATCGAAACGTTGTGAGTTCACTCAATTTGAAACTTGCTTTCATTTATCATACTATTTCATTGTTTTTTTCATTTAAATGTTCTTTACCAATATTTCACATTCCATAATTCGATTTACTTGTCACAATATCATTTCATTTATTTCTTCATTTACATTTTTGACTAGTATTTCATTTTCGATATCTCAATTTTTGTCACAACATTAATTTCTTTGAATCAATCAATCCTTCAATTTTATTCTTGACAAGAACAATCCATTTCAACCTTTTGTTTGGATTTAATTTTCTCACTTGATTTATTTTTTCATCCTTTAGTTCTAAGCAAACAAGTTTCATTGCCATTAAGGAAATATTGAGTTGAAAAGGTTTTTTCGTGGTGAATGAATTTTCTTTACTTTTCTTTTTTTGATTTGACAGTGTACCACAATCTGAAAGGATTTTATTAACTTTTCGAGGTGTATTAGAATGCTACCACTGCTTTGTGTATATTTCAACACCGCTCATTTTTTTTCCAGATTGTAGTGGGTTATCAACCCAAAACTAATAAGATGAACATTCTGAAGAAATGAGAATTAATATTGGAATCCATACAAGTGTAGAAGGGCTGCGTCTATTGAAAAACAGTTCTTTCTGGATAGAACAAGTCCAATTAGTCAGTAACTTCTCGTATTACTCAAATTTAGACTATCAAAAAAATAAATAGAACTAATATATACGAAAATACTTATCGTTTTCGTATTTGACATTTGTCAATTACGATAATTGTCTACAAGAGATATTTGCATTTGAGGAACTGTTTTTCAATCATGTTTTTCGTGGTTGATTGAAAATCTGCCCTTCTACACTTGTATAGATTCCAATATTAATATCTAATTTTCAGATTGTGGTAGGTGAGAAACTCACGAAACTACAGAACAAATATTGATCCACAAAAAAAAAATGACGTTCCAACAGTACTGTAACACTCTTATAAATAAAGGTATCTACCTGCGAGCGAAGTTTGCTGAACCACCACAACTCCGGATGATCACTTTTTATGAGTGCTGTTTTTCACTGGAGCTTTCGCCTGGAGTGGGGTGAAGACTGAACTTTGCATCTTCTTGTTTACATCCTTAGTAATCACTTGCACAGCTATGCTTTTAGGTGCGACCGTACCGATATTAGGTACGCATAGTTAGTTGAATAATTGCTTCACGTGCAATATTAATAAATACTCCAAGGATTGCACCGTGCGTTTTAGATATACCGACACGGAAATTTTCAATCAACGTTGAAATACGCAGCCTGCTATGATCAGTTGATGCCATTTTTCAAGGGCAATCGACTATGAATAACAGGAAGACTTCAACATGTATATTTTTCATTTTCTGTTTTGTGTTATTTTACAGATAAATTAAAATTCTCACAGAATGTACCAGATGTTATATAAATATCATACCTACATATATTTTTCTATTACCACTATTTTAAACCGTTAATTATGTATTTGATAGCTGTTAGGTGATAGCTTATTCCGAATAAACGTGTATTCTGATTTAATGGCGATAGCCTCCGGATTTTTTTTTGAAATAATGGGATATGTAACATTTGACTCGATAAGTTTGACCTCATGACTACATTCAAATGTCCGAAAACCAGATTCAGCTAATTTTCTCATCAAATTCTTTGTAAAATGGAACCATAAATAAAATTTTCAGGAAATTCATTGTTTAACAGTTTGTGAATTGGTACTTTCTCTAGTTATATCCATGAAGCCAACGATTGTTCTACCTTTTTGCTCCCATCCAGTGACTCATTGTTTATTGAAAATGAGGGATAACGAAAAAATTTGTGCTACACCAGCAGAAATCACCGTACAACTATGGTTGTTGACTTGTTCCACAATCTCATGTTATTTATTGTCTTGATAAGGGAAAAGCTCGATCATATGACCTTTGCCCAGAACTAAGGTCATTGACTGCATCCTCAAGATTACCGCTCGTTTCCTGATTTAGTCAGTCAGGATTACCCTTTCTTGCTCTTTCTCTTACAAGGTTTTTATCCCATTTCGACTTCCATTTCGAAGTCATTCTCAAGAACTGTCAGACGAATAACTGTCTCTACCGTCCTTGGCAATTATTCCCCTTAAGGATTATGTCGAGTGTTTTCTGTCGTCTTTTCCATATCGTTTAATATCCCTACTTCGAATTTTTTCTCTCAGCAAAGATTCAATTTCAGACGAACTTTACAAAATTATGAAAAACTTAGAATTACCATGCAATATGACGAACAAACTTGATACTTATAAAATTTCATTTAGTAGACAATTTTTCTCTTCGAAAATGATAAAATAATATTCTCTATCAAAATTAGATGAAGTCTCGCTTGCAACATGATGAAAAATTTCATTTTGTAAGGCTCACGCTAGGCTCGTCCCGTAGAAATCGAAGTCGTTATACAAAATGTTACTTTTTCTAATTGGTTACTTAAATAGCCATTCGGTATTGACGAAACTACTTAATAAAGGGTGATAGATATCAGAGTAATGAGCTAAGTGAAATTTTTTCAAATGATATACCCATTATATTAATAGATTTTTCGAATTCCACATGAATGCTGATTTTAGACATATATTACTCATTAGTATCAAATTCATAGAGGGCGGTGGAAATTATCAAAAACAAATGAATGCATCAACTGCGTGAATCTCTGAACATACTTCAAATTGATGGAATTTAATGATAAAATTGTCATTCTCAACTTGACAATACCCAGGGCGGTATAAAAAATCTGACAGTTTTTTTGATACCACTTCAGGTGTAGCGTTTCTGATTTCATCACATACGCTGACTTTCATTGTCTATTAAAATATACTTTAGACTTTAAACCAGTTGAAATAATCTAACGGGGTAAGGTCTGGAGATCTTGCTGGTCATTTTTAGTTTCATAGAAACTCTAGACATCACCTAGAAGATGGCAAATGAGACTTTGCAGAAACGTCGTGATAATAATCCTTCAGAGGATCAAACCAACAAAACACGTAATGAAACCCGAGGAAACAGCTCATCATACTTTTTCCGTGAGAATCTTCATTCTAGCATTGATATAGATTGATAGATTCTTTATTAACCATTTGAAGCCAAGCGATGCTTGGATGTGGCAAGTCATATTACAGTACATCATTAATGCTAGGCAAAACAATTACAACAGATTTAAAATTCAATAAAAAAATTGTAATTACAATAGCCATACAAGGGACACACATACATATAGATAATAAAATAAATTAGGTATTTTTGCAATAGTTCACAAATTCTTCAAGGCTGTAGAAAGCATTCATGGTCAGCATTTTTTTAATTGTTTTCTTGAAGAGAGGGTATGACAATACTTTTACATTATTTGATAAATAATTGTATGGTGTAAGTCCATTATGTTGTGGTGATTTTGTAAAATAAGTGTGGTTAAATTTTTCGATGCGAAGGTTATCTTTGTTTCTTGTTTCATATCTGTATCTGTCACCATTTTTAGCATAGCGATCTTTATTTTTATGCATATATAGTAATATATTCAAGAAACATATGCAGGGGAATGTCAATATGACTTTTTGCTTGAATACTTCTCGGCATGAGTCGAAAGGTTTCATATTATAAATAGTTCTTATTATGCGTTTTTGGAGAACGAAAAATCTAGTCCATTCAGTTGCAAGGCCCCAGCTGATTATGTTGAATGATAAGGTCGAGTAGACTACGGAGTAATATACTCTCAGGAGTGACGATTCGTTAAGAGTTTTTTTTTAGTGTTAAGAAGGCAAAGCAGCTTTTTTTAAGTTTGTTAACATGTATTATCTATTTGTTCGATCCATGTTATGTTTTTATCGAGGTGTATACCTAAAAATCTTGTTGAGCTTGATATTTCATGTTGATTATTATTTATGTTCAGATTGACTAGGTTTGGTTTACTACTGCGCGCGCTGTTGAATTGAATGAACATAGTGTTTTGTAGGTTCACCACGAGATGGTTTCTTGTATACCAATCATAGAATTTGTTCACTACTGACGTAACTTTCACATTAAGAGTACTCCCCCCTTCAAAGAAGTCAGGCAGGTCATTTATGTACAGCAGGAATAAAAGTGGTCCTAAGATACTCCCCTGAGGGGTTCCAATGCCTACATTATATTGGCTACAGAGTTCATTTCCAATTTTTACAAATAATTGCCTTTTCGTTACATAGGATATTATCCAGTTCTTTATAGTGCCCCGCAAACCTAACCGTTCCAGTTTTTTTTCTAGTATGTTTGGGTTCAGCGTATCGAAAGCCCGCGTTAAATCAAAAAATATACCAAGGACATATTCACCACCATCAAGACTGTTGTATATATACTGAGTGACCTCAGTTGAAGCAGTTTGGGTTGATAACCTCTTTCTAAATCCGTGTTGGCTTCCCGAGAGAATTTTATATTTCTCCAAAAAATTTGTTAGGCGTATATAGATTGCTTTTTCGATCACTTTGGCTATGGACTCAATGTCTTTATTGCTCTATTGTTTTCTATTTGTTGTGGGTCACCCTTCTTATATACTGGGGTGGTTTTTGATATTTTTAAGATATTTGGGAATTGCCCAACTCTCATTGTCATATTTATAATTTGAGTGATATAGAAACTGAATTCATTTCGACAGGCTTTGATAAGTGCTGTTGGTAACTCATCATATCCTAGGGAAGTTTTATTTTTCAGGTTTGAAATGATGTCCATTACTTCGTTCTGGTCATATGGTTCGTAGAAGAATGAGTTACTATTAGTTTTGGGTAATGTGCAATTTTCGACATTAGGCATTTACTAACTCCCATAATTTTTTTGGAAGGTTCATAGAATTCGATATAAGATCACTATAAAATTTTTTCTTTTCTGATTCTAACTTTTCATTCGCGTGTTTTTTTAGCTTTTTTATAGTAATCATGGATATTCTCATTATCCTGTTGCTTTCTAAGCCAATTTAGGTGTTTCAGCTCGTTAAATTCGCTTTTTAATTCTCGAGACATAATGAAATTTGTTTTTGTATCGTTTGTATTCAGTTTAATTTTTTTTATCGGATGTGTGATCTCGAAGCAATATTTCACGTGATCCCAAAACGACTTGTAAACTGTATTTATATCGTCTGATGTCGATAGATTCAGTGGTTCTTTATTGAAATACTGCTTGAAGTTGGAAATAGTATTTTTGTTTGTTATTCGTTTTTGGATGTAATTTTGGTTAATTTCGTTGTCATCACTTGAAGTCTGACAAGTGAGTTCTTGGGCATGAGTTTAGTTTTTTATCCGTTGGTTTGGCGGTACTGACTTTCGACGTTTCGCCTTGGGGAAATATACTTCAATTATTTGTGATAATATTTACTGTACAAGATTATCAGTTTGCTATATATACACAGTTGTACTCGACGAATATCTAACATTATTCAAATCCCACAGGAAAACCATGGTAGGCATTGTGTTGCTTGTCTTTCATTAGCTGTTATATCTCCTCAGGATATCCAAAACTTTGTTGTTCAATACTTCATTGATGTTTGTTGCAGAAAGGAACTCGAGATGTCCATATCTGTTGTCAGGAACATTATAATTTTCAACGAGATTTGGTAATAAGCTGGCCAAAACTTGCACATCCTGAAATGAAATTTATTGCAGAACTATAGAATCAATTTGAAATATTGAATACGTTATTTTCGATAATTATTCAATCATAAAACTGCTGAACTTTCGAATAACTCTGTTGAAAGAAAGAGTTCCTAAACAATTGCAAGTGACAGAAACGTATTTCCTCCATAAGATCTTAGGAGTACGCACTGTCTTTCGATGCAGGATATAGAAATGATATCTCTACTCAATTTTGGTTTAGTAGTTTTTCCTTCTCTATACTATCTACTGATATAGTTTGAGCATTTCGAAAAAAAAAATATTATGCATTTTTCAATCCAACCGACTGCGCCATGCGATACTTATATTTATATTAATGAGTAAATCCTACTATTCCTTCTTGCAATTTCATTTGCTACTATGCTGAATAATATCATAATGAATTCTCATATTTGAAGTTGGAATTAGTTGTTGACATTCGAGCGAATTTGCATTTTGTTCAATAAACGACATTTATTATTATCATCATTAGAAGTTCAAATTATCAATCTATATCAAGAAACTATTTATCAAATGGTATACTCGATGCCGATGACTCACCTCTTTCCTACATACAATATCATTTTCTGCAAAAAAAAGGGCCACAGGAAAAGTCATTTTACCAAAATCATACGATGGGGGAGTTTTCGATCCATACCTTCGTTTATTTTCTTTAACTCCCCAGTCAAATTGTTCGAACTTTCCTGAAATTATCATTTCCACAAATTCGGTATAGCTGATAGAATTCGAAACTGTTGCACTTCATCATGGACGTGGTCAAATTTTGGAGTACACTGTGGCCAGATTGTTATAGAATAATGGAATTTGAGATCAAAGTGATGTGTTGAATATTGAATAAATTGCGGCAAAATCGGGATTGCTGCCAACCAAATGCCAAAGTATAGTAGGCGCCAAACTTGAAATTCAATATAAACATTCCAATACATCTCCATCAGTGGATTTGTACTAGTGCATTTATTTCTTGTCGTCATCAAGGATGTGCAACAGTTTTTCAATTGTATTCACTATACTATATCACTCTAGTATGATATGGAACAAACTACAAACCTGTTTGAATGAGCTGAGCATAATGCAAGGCCTGTAGAGAGCCACAACCTGAGGGTACTGCTGCCAGCACTAAAGGAAGTAGTTCCTGGAACGTGAAATAGAAATTTTCACATGTATTTTATCACATGCCGCCATGTTTTTTTCCTCCACATTATTTCACGCAACGCTCAGAAGCATGTCACCAAACTGGCGCTGACATAAATCACAGTGTCTTGTAGTTGAAGCAGTAATAGTATACAGGGCTTTTCATGATGAGCGTTAATTGGTCGTTTCTGACAAACTATTTACCGGATCAACCTGAAAATTTCACAGTATGCATAAATCAATATGACGATGCGACGTTGTCGCTTCTACTATAAATTAGCGACTTCTTTGATTTTTCAAATGGAACACCCCGTATATAATATCATATTATGATTCATCATCACTTTGTCAACAAATTCATATACTATTTTCCTGAATAAAGTCAATCTGAAATTGAACGTAGAGCTCAAAAATGTTGAAATATTCAGGGTGTTCCATTTGAAAAAATCGAGTTCCATTCATTTTTTCATGAGATCAAAGTATCTGCATTTTTTGAAGACCCTGTGTGAGGCAAATGAAAATATGACTCGTAGTATCACTCCACTCCATTTCAAATTTGATCGTTTCAGTGCAAGAGAGTTCAGCATTCATAAAAGTTCATGTTTGGTAAAAAAAATATCGAAATTAATTTATATCTACAAAACGGTCATAGATAGGTATAGGGAAATAGTACATGAATTTGTAGACAAAGTGATGATGAATCATAATATGATATTATATACGGGGTGTTCCATTCGAAAAACCAAAGAAGCCGCTACTTTATAGTAGAAGCGACAAGGCCGCATCGTCTAAAATATTTTAGGCGTGTAGGTCATATTGATTTATGCATACTGTGAAATATTCAGGTTGATCCGTTAAATAGTTGGTCAGAAACGGCTTATTAACGCTCATCATGAAAAGCCCTGTTTAACACACCGAGGTGGCAAGTGATACATTCCTGCCGTGATATCAGTTAGTTAACCGAGACGCAAAGCGTCGAGGTCAGCTATGATCTCGAGACAGGAATGACACTTCCTACCGAGGTTTGTATATTATTTTATTTACAACCATTACATTTCGATTAAACTAAATAAATATCTGTTTCGTTCTGAATATATATCTAAAATATTACGACAATATTTAACGACAAGTTTTCAAGAACGTGGTTTCCTCAGAATAATCAAGTAGATATATTGTTACCATATAATTAAATGTCAGATAAAGTCAATAAATGACAGATAAAGTCTAGAATTGATGAAATGAGAGCGGGAAGTAGAGGTGTGTAATGTGACACTTCCCAACCTTCAATGACGTTAGTAATGACAGCATAACATATATGGTTGTGAATAATAGTATATTACGTAATAAGGAGAATGAGTAGCGTATCACACACGAGCGAAAAATTATGATCGTATTTGGCCTTATCCTCGAGATGCGTACTGTACATTCTCTACTCCCACCATGCTTGTAAGGTAATTTCTGCTTGTGTAGCACAAATGTCTCAGTTTTGACTCATTTTCAATGATCGACGAGACATTGAATGACAGCAATTAGGTAAAACAATTGCTTGTCGATACTTGGCTATAACTAGATTCAGTACCAATTCACAAACTGTTGAAAAATACATGGAATTTATAGCAAAAATTCTGTGAATTTTGCTTTAAGGCAGTTGAATGTAGTCATGATATGAGAAACTAGGCAAATGTTACATATCCACCATTTTACAAAAAAACAATATCGGATGCGACCTCTATAATGTATAGTAGTTTTCACAATAAATGGTATTGACTGAAGGATTATAATAAAACCAATTAGACCCTTAAGTTGTAAAATCCGAGATGCACATCATAAATGTAAAAGGACCGGATTCAGGTAATTTTGTTTCTCAGAGAGGGATTGTAGAGGATTACAGCTTACACTTATTTTTCATTTTATTCTTTGTATTTCATTGGAAGTGTTCACTTGTGTTACGGCGTGCAATAATTTTATAACATTTATTCGTTATTACAGACATTAATAGCAAAGATTTTATACCCCAACGTACAGAATAGGCAGTATGTGGCGTCCGTGGATAAAAAGTATTAGTGCTCCTTCCAGTGGTTCGTTAAAGAAGAATCACTTATCTTGTGACGCGAAAATCATTATGAAAAATGTGTATAGTTCCTTACTTCAGCAAGGATATAACGCGGGTGCTGGAGCAAAAGTAACCAGTAATTTGACGAAAGTGCTTCTTACTTCAGTTAGACGAATTGTTGAAAATTCCATGGAATCAAGAAAAAAGCGTAGAGATTCCGGTGTCACAAAAAGTCTAGACGACTGGAAAAAGATTTGATAAGGCGAAAAATCTACACTATGTACGATGAGCAGCGTGTCCCTACAATCAAAAGTCTGAAACAGCGGCTCATGAATGACGAAACTCACATCAACTGTGGCCTCACTACTCTTTGGCGAGCTCTGTCTGCAATGGGCTTTAAACATCGCAAAATTGACAAGAGACACGTAATAATGGAATCCACACGTTTAATAAACTGGCGTTCTGAATAAGAAAATACCGGTCTGAAAATCGGCCAATACTCTACCTCGACGAGACGTGGTTTGACACGCATGACACCCCTTCCAAAGGATGGTCTGATTCCTCTGATAAGTTTAAAACAAAAGCACCAACAAATGAAGGGAAGAGAATCACAATATTACACGCGGGATCAGAAAATGGTTGGATCCCAAACGCTATATGGCTTTCTGCCAAAAATATTAAGGACTCTTGTGTTGATTATCACGAAGATACGACAGCAGAGCTTTTTGAAGATTGGTTTAAACATTGTCTGTTACCCAACATCCCGCCAAACAGCGTTATAGTAATGGACAACGCAACCTATCATAGTCGACTATTGCAAAAAATTCCTGGCTCAAAGAATACGAAATTGGAGATTCAAAACTTCATGGCTGCAAATGACATATATTTTGAGGAAAATTATACAAAAAAAGAACTTTTACAAGTGCTGCAGTCATTTTCTTTGAAAAAAAACGTATGTTTGTGATACAATTGCAGAAGAATTGGGACATACAGTGTTACGACTACCTCCCTACTACTGCGTGTTCAATACCATAGAGCTTATGTGGCACCAACTTAAATCGAGCATGCGCGGAAAAAATACTTCTCCGACTTTAAGTGGTAGTGTGGTAGAATTAATTAGGAACTGTATGAATGACATTCCTACCGAGAGTTGAAAAGTTCTGTTAGTCATGTTATAAATGTTGAAAACTCGTACCTTTCTGTAAAATCAATTGCGCCAATTATAATTAATTTAGATGAGGATAGCGATAGCGACACTAAACTAAATATAGAATAGAATTGTAACATTTGAATAAATTACTTGTATATCTCCTACATTATACAAAATTCAAATTTCTTAAGTTCGACCCTGTAGCACATTTGCATTTTTTACCAGATGATTTTCTACACAATGGGATCAAATCGGGTGGTTTATTGCAGTTAAGAAGCCAATACCATTTACTGTGAAAAATACTATAAGAATACACATTTAATCTAAATGAGCCATCAGGTAACAGCTTTCAAAAATGAAATGAACGGTTTAAAATAGTAGGAATAGAAAAAATCACAATAATATACTAGTATGCATTACTAACTGAAATAACATTCGAACTTTGCATCACCAGAAAAAATCTAAAACGGTCATTGGATCCAAAGTCTCCTGCCAATTATGCACAAACGATTCTAGAATGATCTTACCCAGTCGAAAAGTTCTTCATTGAAACCAATAACATCAGTTAGAAAAACTTTGCACAAGTTTGTCCACATCGCCTCTTTCCCGCATAATCCTCTCAACCCTCCAAATAATTTCCTTATCATCCGAGCAGAAAAAAATGGAGGAGGAAGTTCAAGGATGCTTGTGGTGTCAAATAGTCTCTGTAAAACAGAAATGGATGGTATGCATTAAGATCTTTCAACAAACTTTTAGTATACTGAAGTGTGAGTGGATATAAGGACAGAGTGCTCGAAATAGAGCAGGCGTTTCAGAGAACATTTATCCACAAATACACGACTTTTGTATTGATTCGCTTTGGAATGAATCATCGTGCAAAATTACCACAAAAATTGAATCGATCTCGAAGGAAATGAGAAAATACCTACCAAACCGTTAAATTTTGTGACAGTTGTTAGTGTTTTTTCACTTTTTATGTGAACGTTGATTATGAATTATGCTTGATAAACATTAGTGATAATTTTAATCCTATTCCAAAATTTCAAAATAATCTCGCATGGCCATTTTGGCTAAGGCTTCAAATAATAAGCGCCACTTTGACAATACATTGACATTGCTTGAAACTTTTCACATGAGGGCGTATCGCTTATATTGAAATCCCAATATGAGAAAACATATGACCACATCTGACATTCGAAAAAGGTTTCTGAAAATGTTCTTACGTGCTATTTCGAGAAAAAATCAAAAATCATAAAACCTACTACGTTACGGAGTGTTTACTCAATGTTGAAAAAAAAATTGAAATTGGTCCCGCTCATTAGGAATGAAAGCATCGAATATCAAGGAAATGAATCTAGATTTTTATCTGATTACGAAACAAATTCACTTTATAAGGTACAAATATAATTATAATTTCGTAAGTTTAGTGGTAACTTAATATTTTTCATTTGTTTGTCCTAATTTTCGGTATCAGTGGTGCTTACTGCCGTGAAGAATTATTACATATAACTGTTGATGCCATTGAAATTGCTGATCTATATTGATTGTTAAAATTCCTGATACGAAGATCTATTGCGCTAGAACGTTTACTCTTTCAAATTCTCATTATATTGAGACATACCCCATGTATAGAGTACTACGGCCACCTCATACAAAAAGTAACAGATTATTTTTGAAATATTCGAGAGGAAAATGTATTAACCAACATGTGGGGATGAATAAAATAGGAGAAATTCCCAGCTTGATTACAAAATGGCTTGGAAAAGACGTGTATGAGAGCTACACAGGTCACTGTTCCAGGAGGAGCTCTGTAACTCTTCGGGTCAATGCAGGGGGCAACATTACATAAATAAAACGTCTCGGTGGCTGGAAATCTACCTTCGTACAGAACCATTCATACAAGATAGTTTGAATAACAGAATTGAGATTTCTAACGAAATATTAAATTGTCCATCTTCTTCCAAACATCTAACGTTTCTGATCAGCAGCAACACGGAACATCTTTGGGAATTTATGTTGAACAAAAAACAAATTATTTTTGTAATATTATTCTGTTAACGTTCACATCAAAGTATTATTTTCAAAAAATCAAAACTTTATTTATTAGGGGAGTTTGTGGCGTTGTATGTCACTGCATCACTTTATAACCTTGAACAAATTCAGGTTTATTATGAAGGAAAGTTTGGGCACCCTTGATAGTTTTGTTAATCTCTGCTTCGTTCAAATGTCAACTATTTGACGGATCTAAGATATATACTGGTGCTTTCAGTGTTGCGATATTGTTTCAGACAAACCTGTAGACAGGGTGTAGTCGTTCAAAATTACGCCTTAAGGGTGCGCTTGTGGTTGAAATTCCTAAAATTTTCGAGATCACTCGATCCATGGAACACGTTGTTGCCAATACAGATCACTTTTGGTTAGAACAGAGAATAGAACGCGATATTATTCTGAGGCTGATGAAAACAAACTTCATCTTCAATGACCTACCTCCAAGAATAATCTCACGTTCTAGTATATTCAAAACCCAAGAAAAATTTTCGTAGTGATCATAAAAGAAACACAAGAAGAGTCTGCTGGCAACAACACTCTAGAGTGTGCACGCGTTCTGAATATTCTATAAATGCAGTGATATGTGTTTTAGATATTCTGAGTTCAACCCAGAAGATTATAAAAAGTAATAATGATTTCACTCACCAGAAAAAAATGTCATTTTCTCATTTCACATATTCATAAAATTTGATCACAATTCTCACTCCTATTCGCTCACACGCATTAACGTGAATAATCTTCGGCTGAATTGTGATACTACTTCTAAACCGAGCTTTTGAATTGAGATCACATTATTATTTTGCCCAAATGAAAATATCAACAATCAACTAATTTTCTCAGCACATAGATCAGAATTCGCAACGACATAGCCACTTGACAACACAGGACGTGCACATGACTGTCATCTCAACGGCGACAGTGACGATACCTGGCGATTTTTTTGAGTTATTACTGCGATCTACGTCATCAATTCTTGATCGAGTAGGCCAGAACGGTCATCTGATTTGCTGACAATCTTTTATATGGAGTGAAAACACCAGTATTTAGCCACCTTAGACGACACTTTGCATATTCA
>JAVJAQ010005670.1:0-24402 GCA_032362365.1 Zygogramma bicolorata | reverse complement strand
TTATACAACCATTCAACAGCCGAAGCCTATTACAGAATGGGTAGAAACTACATATAAAAACAATATATCTATATAACAATACATATCATTATACTCATATTTGCAAACTCATAAATAGTAATGAGTAGTTGATTGTAATTTTGTGCAGGACTTGAAAAAAAACTCGTTGAGAGAAAAAAAAGTCCTACACAACTTTACACCAACATAAAAAAAATACTTCATCCTAAAATTGCCTTACGTATTTCCCCAGGTTTACTGTGAAAAATATCAACAACGTTTTGCAATGTGTAAAAATCATCACAGGTTTTATGTATAGGTGAGAAAGAAAGTATGTTTGTCTGTGCAGTCGGAAGGTAAAAAGTATTACTGTTCCGAACTGGCAGCCTGGGAACAAATAGATTAATCTGTGATAATAGATATGGACAATCTATGAGGCTATTTAGTAGTTTGTACAAAAATAATATTCCCAAATATTTACGTCGGTCTACTAAGCAATTTACCTAGTACCTAGTTAACAAATATTCCAGTGGTGTACCACATGCAGGATAGACACCATCGGTGCGGAAACATAAATATTTAAGAAATCGCCTTTGAACGCTTTCTAAGTTTATTATGTGAACGTTATAACCTGGGTTCCATACCACAGAGGCGTATTCTAGCTTCGATCGTACAAAAGCATCAAAAAGTAGTTTCATAGTATCAGTAGCTGTGAACCATTTAGAGTTTCTAATAATAAATCCAAGCATTCTGTACCCCGACGTAACTATATTATTTATGTGGTTAACAAAAGTTAATTTAGAGTCAAAAATTACCCCTAGATCATTAAATTCGAAAGTTTGATTTAGACAGACATCATTTATGGAATAAGAAAAGTTGACGGGATTCTTCTTCCGAGTAAACGATAACATGCAACATTTATTAACATTTAGAGAGAGGAGATTTTTATTACACCATTTGATTATTTTGTTGATATCACTTTGTAGTATCTTGCAGTCGTTTATACATGTAATTTGACGGAAAATTTTACAATCGTCTGCATAAAGAAGAATTTCAGAGACAATATCCCGACAGATGTCATTTATAAATATAATAAATAATAATGGGCCCAGAACAGAACCTTGGGGAACTCCAGATGTTGCAGTTATTACCACAGAACTATAACCACGGTATTGAACTGCAAGAAGCCTTTGACTCAAGTAAGACTTAAAAAAATTAACAAAATTGTTACTTAGTCCAAAATTGCTTAGTTTCCTCAGCAAAATACCGTGGTCTAGTCTGTCAAAAGCTTTAGAGAAATCAGTATAAATGACATCCACCTGGGAACTACTGTCCAACGCATTTGAAACAAACTGAGTTACTGAAGTTAAATTGGTTACCGTTGATCTGCCTCTGACGAACCCATGTTGATTATCAACAATTTGAGACCTTGCATGAGCGTACAACACATCATATAAGACCATCTCAAAAACTTTGCTAAAATTGCACAATATGGTAATAGGTCTGTAGTTGTCAATGATACATTTGTCTCCCTTCTTAAAAATAGGGCATATTTTAGCATTTTTCCAGACTTTGGGAAATGAACATGTCTTTAAAGCTGAATTAAAGATAATAGATAATGGTTTGGCGAATATAAAGGCACAGTCCTTTAACACAAACGATGGAATTCCATCGGGACCAGTGGTCATTTTTGGTTTACACCTTTTTAAAGCTTTAAGAACATCTTCCTCAGCTATAGAAGGGACTGTTAAGAGAGGAACATTATTATCCTCTGTGAACCCATTAGAATGCAGGTAATCACTCGAATTGATGAATGCTGCCTCAAAGAAGGAGGCAAATGCATCAACAATTTGCTGAGGATCATGCAGCTGATTTCCTTGATAGCTCATAGAGTTAGGTATGGTAGAAGTATTTCGAACATTATTGAGATATGACCAGAATTGAGTTGGAGAGTTCTGTAAATCTTGCTCAACTCTAATAACGTAATTTGAATGAGAAATTGCAATATCTTTTTTAACTTTAGCTCGCAAAAGTTTGTAACTCTCATACTGTGCTTGACTTTTAGTGGAAATGAAATCGCGACGAATTTTTTCTTTTTCCTTAAGCTGTCTAATTATATCTTTAGTAAACCATATTTATAATCTACAGTCAGATATTCATTCTTATCGTGTTGCAGTAGATTCAAAGTCAAGTGTGTTTACTGTCAGTGTGATTTCCCAAAAGATCAAAGATAACAAAGCTCACAAAATATAACTACTTTTCTTCGGACTTAGTCATCGGAAATGAGTGAGCCTCTGAAGAAGCTAGCCACTCGCGCTAGCGAAACGTCAGGAAGAAATTCCAAAAAACGACGGCCTTCAAGCCCGAAGAAAAGTAGTTATACTAATAACCTCGGCCGCGAAAGCCTTAACCATTTTGTCAAAGCTCACAAATTAACAAAACGCTTACAAATACAGCAGTATACTTGATATAGGTATTATGTGTACTATGAAGGAACGCAGTCAGTATTCGCATTTCATAAATAAGAGACCAATTTTGATTTTTCAAAACAGTTTGGGTGTAGCTATTCAAATTATATGATTTGAACCTTCGCAGGGGCATTGGAAAACTAGGAAAGAACTTTGTCATGGATAAGTTTTCATATTTCTATGAATGTTAAACACGTACATATTCTCAAAGAAGGTTTGTGAAAATTTTTCATTTTCCTTCTTTCTTATTCAAAACGTCACTTTGATTTATATCTGAAATTCCATTATTCTATAACAATCTGGCTACAGTGTACTTCAAAATGCAACCACGCCTATGATGACGTGCAACAGATTTTGAATCGTGTCAGCTATATTTTGAAATGAGTTAATTGATCGCCAAATATCTTGAATTCAATATCGCGAAAAATTAAAATTTTTACCCCTAGAAAAATGTATGAAAACGAACGCTATTTTAGTATACAAGGTTAACCGAAACTGGCGATCACTTTTTATTCAGCTCTTTAAAAATGGAATGCCCTGTACATGCGGTCACGTCAACTTCCAGAAAATAAGGTTTGTCGTTTTGATTTCAAATGAGGCGGTATCCAATTCAGAACGAAAATATACAGAAATCATAAAACACAAACAATTTTTTTCATTCACTGCTCCACAAAACTGAGTTACAAAATAACTTAAAACAATTCAAAAAGGTGTGAATTCACATCGAATGTAATTTTGTAACAGAGTTTAAAACTTCTATTCTACTCTAGGATTTCTCGAGTATTTGACGAAGGAAATATATACGAAAGTAGTTTATCATTGAGATGAATTGTCATAAACATGCAATGTAATAGTAGGTAAAATCGTCAAATAAACCTCCTTTATCTACCCCCGTACCATTATAATACACTTATATGCTCATAACTCGTTTTATAATGAAATCCGTTACGATACAGATTTTCATTACGATACAGATTTTCAACCAATATAAACCCATTATTTTTCAATCAAGCATGATGTGCAAGCTCTGCAATTTCACGTTTGTCGAATCAAAATAAGTAGGTATTGAATATTTGAAGAATTTAGTCAATTTTCGATAATCGTATAAAAATGGCTTATAGCAGTGATATAGAAGAATTACCAGCGACTCCTCCACATATGTCTCAGACAAGAAAAAATACAATAGAAAGGATTATATTTTCCATTTGACAAATGCAACATATATGTTTTTATTTTCGACCAAACTAAATGAGCTCTCCTGACCGAGTGGTCAATGGCGCCGGCAGTGATCAGAAACGTCCGTTTTCAATTCTCTCTTCATTTTTCATTGTTATATTTTCCGTGGTTATATCATTGATTATAATTTTGTAGAATTTTTCAAAGAAATACGATTGATTACCTACTATTATTATGCTCAATATAAATACCTGATAATATAATATTTATAGTTCTTCATTATTTACTGGGTGTAGATAAAATAGCGTATGCAACTCTCATGTAATGGTTATTGATACCCTCGCATAAACCATACGAAACTCATCTTCGGCTCGTTTTGTATCCTGGTTTATGCTCATGTATTAATAACCATCATTACATAATCGCTGCAAAATATACTATTTTCATACGGTTTAGATTTATATCGGTGGGTTATTCAAAGGTTCACTCATCCACTGAATTCATTTGTTGGTGATTTCACTTATTCAATGACTTTTTTTTTATTCGATCATCCTCCAAGTTAGACAGTCATTATTTTTCAGAGATGTTTTTCAACAATTTCGCATGGTTTGTAGCCGATTCATGGAGTCATTGAAAAGAGCTTCCCACGATAAAAAAAATCAAAACCGATTCGATTCAGTCAAGGACTTCTATAATATATTGAGGTTATCTCATTTACCGTCTATGATGCTGTAAAAATGAATCACCTGTCCGAACATTGGCGACAAGCTCATCCCACTTGTATTTGTTTCACCTAGTCATCCGATATCGTTAGTTTTTCTGTTTAATTGGAGTTACAGGAAGATGTCCTGGGAAAAAACGAATAGTTTAATCAAAATTATTCGAGAATGTGTTCGTCTTCTTCCTACTTTCAGGTTAAATAGTGACCATTCAACCTCACAGAAGAAGAGAGGGAGGAAAAACCTCTCCCGACCTCTTTTGAAATTTTTCAACGACTTCGTCATTTATTTAAATCGTCATTCCCCTTATCGGTGTTTTTTACGTGTTGTTATACAAAACGAGCTATCACACACGATCTTGGTACATAACGTACAAAAAAGATATAGGTGCTCACTATCTCCATCCAAAACTCTAATACTCAACGACTGGAGACTCAAGTTTTCAAAAATAAACCGTTACCTTTTCATCAGCCATTTTCCTGAGTACAGCACAGCATGTCGCAATGTCGCTCACCAGGGCCACCAAAATTCCACTGGGTAATCCAAACATTATCCACATGCTGCAATCCTTTTGACACAACTGATATTTGTGAAAGATTATTAGTAAGTAAAACGCTTTCATTAGAACGAAACCAAAATGTACATACATGTTCCTACAATATTATATGTTCAACCTTTACGTAGGCAAATCACAATACCCAACAATGACATTTATTGGGAGCTTCATAAAGATAATCTTTTTTCAATGCTCACTTGAAACACCAAATGTATTGTATTCATTATCATTTTCATTTGATGATTCAGTCATTCCTGGAAAAAACAGTTATCAAAAAAGAAATATTTCCATATAAGACATTCTTCGTAGAAGTACGTTCTATCTCCTGAATACCAAGCTTAATTTTTGTTTTAAATTCCATATTTCACGCATTAAGATTTTATTCTAGTTATGGCCAAATCAGCCCCTTAATAATCCAAATCGGCTGAAGGATTACTAAGAAATTGATTTCTTCCACAAATGTTGACACCCTGTATCTTGAGAATTAGGCATTGCCGGACCTATGTTTATATGAACTTTTTGTCATAGAATCACTCAAAGAACAACCCCTTCGAATTTGACCACGTACTTGAGTAACACTCTATATTGTTCATGCAGAAAATCGCATTTTGGAAGGTTATTTCTAAGTCATCACGTATTTTGACGGGTTGCCCTTTCTATGGTCACATAGATGATTGAAGAAAGAGCCCATCCTGAATATCTAGATTTTTTCTGCTTTTCTTTGAAAAAAACATAGTTCTCCTCAGACCAGAAATCTCTATATCATTTAGGCGAGGTATGCGTTGATTATCTCACAAATCTACCATATTATATCTGATTAGATTAGACTGGTGTCGTAGAAATGTATGACAATATTGTCTCACAATAAGTCTAAAAGGTTGTTCACGTACAGAATATATGGTAAAGGTCTCAAAACAAGTTGCAAGTAGACTCCATCTATACTGATTTCACAAAAGCTTTCTATCGTGTTATTCACACTCTATTGATATCTAAATTAAAGTCACTTGGAATTGACAGAACCGCCCTCGCCTGGATTGAAAGTTACCTAACTAACAGGTCTCAGAGTGTCAGGTGTTCTGGTTCAGTCTCCCCACCGATGAAGGTTCCTTCAGGTGTTCCACAAGGTTCACATTTGGGCCCAATTCTATTCAACATCTTCACAAATGATATCAAAGAAGTGATACAGAATAGTAAATTTTTGATGTTCGCCGACGACCTCAAATTATTTAGGAGTGTGGTCAGCAGGGAGGAGGGGCTGAACTACTACAAGATGACCTGAACCACCTCGTAAGATGGTGCGACATGAATTTACTGAATTTAAATGCAAAAAAATGTTTCCAAATGAAATTCTCAAGAAGTAGTAGCCCAATCGAGTTCGATTACAGGATAAACAATGAAATCCTAGCATCCAAAGAAACCATTGAGGACTTGGGTGTGTTATTTGACAGTAGACTAACATTCAAACCACATATAACCTCCATCGTATCTAAAGCTTTCAAACTATTAGGCTTTGCATTAAGATCATTAAGGGACTTTTCGACAGGAGTATTAAAATTATTATACTGCTCAATTGCTCGCTCTAATTTAGAATATAACTCAATTAGTGGTCTCGGTAGTGTAGTGGTTAGCATATCTGCCTATCAAGCGGAAGGCCGGGGTTCGAATCCTCGCCGGGCCACCGTGCTGGGTAATCGCACGTTGAAAGGTAAGGCTTCGTTGATCCATTGCTCGCACAAGTTTAGACTTCTGAGGGTTGACGTTCGTCAGCTGGTTAACGGAACGAACAATTTTAGAACAACATCAATTTTAGATGGTAACCCCGGTATAAAAACGATATAGATGCAATATAAAAAGTTCAGAAAAAATTCCTGAGTAACGTTGCCTTCAAAATGGGTGTCACAAGCACTAATCGTGAATATGATTTACTGCTATCGGATATGGGTCTTAGGTCTCTTGAATGTCGTAGAGTGGAATCGGACTTAAACTTCTTCTACAAATTACCTAATGGATTGGTTGGCTCTCAACAGTTGATTGAACTAATAAACCTCAATGTTAATGATAGAAGAACACGTATTTCTGAATTATTTAAAGTGAAGTGCAATGAGCCTATGACTAGACTTCAAAGAACTGCCAATATTTATCAGGGTTAT
The DNA here is from genome assembly GCA_032362365.1 of Zygogramma bicolorata. Taxonomy (NCBI): domain Eukaryota; kingdom Metazoa; phylum Arthropoda; class Insecta; order Coleoptera; family Chrysomelidae; genus Zygogramma; species Zygogramma bicolorata. The sequence goes on along the minus strand of JAVJAQ010005670.1, from coordinate 17,336 downwards.
ATTGACCTATTTGATTCTTTTCCATCCTCATTCAAAAGGAATATTAAGAGAATGAACATTGTAAGCTTGTACTCTGTAACAACTTACTGCTCAACATGATTACAGGCTAGATTTTTGTAGATTTAGTATATTCAAGTAGATGTAAGTAGGGTTAAGTATAGATAGTGTTTGCTATCCATATTTTATGTATTACTGTTATTGGTGTATCCGTGAATAGATAAATAAATGAACTGAACGATTGAATTTTCTAGTCTGCCTTGATCATGTTCAACTATTCTTCACTCTTCATTCCCCCAGTAAGTGTTAGAAGATCTAGACTCGTACCGAAAAGTTCTGATTATGTAAATTTTTGTGAAGAACGTCATGATTTACTGTAGCAAACGCTTCAGAACCGATATAGGCTCTCTCTTATATGCCAACTTTGGAATTTCAAGTATAACACCTATATTTTTGAATTCAGTGGCTCAATTTACATATGAATTTCCTACTTAAGAGAGCGTTGGCATCAGGGTTTCCATGATTTTGCAGATTCAATTTCGGTGTTGAGAGGATTGATTTATCAAAGAAAAATACTGTTGTTACAAAAAATCGAGATATCGAATATGAAATTTGAGTCAAAAAAATTTTAAACAACGAAATAAATGAAATAATATGGTGACAAGAAAATTGAGGTATCAAATGTGAAATACTTGTCAAAAAATGTAAATGAAGAAATCAAATGGAATATTATGAAAAAGTGTTGAAACCAAGTTTCAAGTTGAGTGTACTGACGACGTTTCGATTGCTGTTATCCGCAATCGTCTTCGGGTGATGACTCATCATCCGAAGACGAAGCAATCGAAACTTCGTCAGAGTTTATATAGATAATGAAAGACCGAACCATTACCATTCAGCAAGGCACATTGTCAAGCAAACATATCTCGGTCTACCGAACTCTCACAAACAAAATGTAGAATCAGTAGAACATGACATTTCTCTCAAACCAAGGATTTTTTCTGGAACCCAAAGTTGCCACAAAGTCCATGTTTTATGCTCTCAATGAAATCGAAAAACAAACAATTGACTGATCACGTCATCACTACGGATCTTCATTCACAAAAATGAAGGTCGAAAACTTGTCTATATAAAATCAGAATTTGAGAATAAAGTTCGACTGAAAAATATTGATTTCATCGTATTTTCACGTTAATTTCAATAAGTCACATTTTCCATCAAAACAAATGACAACAAATGAATCTTGAGAATTATGCATGAATTCACCAAAAAATGAAATAATAGTGAGGTGATTGGATTTTCCCATAGATCATTGAAGCAGAAAGAATGTTTGTTCAACAGTTATTATAGCCTCCTAGATACATTTTAAAATCCAATCATTTTTTCACTAAGAATATATGAATATTCTATCATATGTGGCATGAACTGCTCATCGAAGAATGTGCGAATGATTTTTGGGTTTTCCATTTCAGAAGTGATACCGTATATGAACCACCAAAAGTTTGCAATTTAATTGAATTATTCATTCACTCCATAACGTAGGGAAAAATATAAGTAGCAATGTAAGTGAGCTACAAAAAGTAAATAAACATGAACCTCAATAATATATCATGTATACATTATTATGAACATAATAATATTATTATTATAGGTGTGAGATAGGAGTTATGGTGTAATTTTAATAACGAATATTATATATTGGTTATGTTTTGATATATTATAATCTGCATTACAACTATATGTTGGGGACTGATACTAGAGTAGAGTAGAGTAGATTTATTGACTACGTTTAGAGGATTGAATCAAGTTAGTAGCAAGTCATAAAATAACGATTGATATAAATAAAATATTGATAAAACATTGAGGAGTACACAAAACATTATACAGACAATCAACTTGAGAAACAAAAAGTTTTTTTTTCCTTTCACACAAAATCAGTGGTGAGTGCTCTTCACATATCCTCAGCTGTGAATTGGGAATTGAGAAACTCCTCTTCGGAATAGAAGGACCTCTTCAAAAGGAAAGACTTCACCTTGAGCTTAAAATTGTAGTAATTGAGTTTACGAATTTCACATGGAAGCTTATTATAAGTAGATAAATTCAGAGAATTCTTCTGGGACATCACAAGTCTGTACCTGGGCGTTCTTATCAAACTTTCCGACCTTGTGATTCCGCTTGTGTAGAATAACAGACTCAATTTTTATGGATTTCAATTAGAGTTTCAAAAATGTGAACTGTAGGGAGAGGCATGATTCGCAGTTTTCTGAAGACAGGACGACAGTGATCTCTATAGTCAGATCCGGTCATAACCCGCACAATTCTTTTCTGGAGAATGAATATTTTTCTTGCATGGCAGGATCTGCCCCAGACAGTAATTCCATATGTCATATGACAGTGAAAGAGTCCAAAGTAGCTGGATCTGAGAGTGGCGATTCCAACTGAAGTCTTCAGTCTACGTATCAAAAATATTGCGCTTGATAATTTACGCGCCAATTTGTCGGTGTGACTAGACCAGTTGAGTTTATCGTCAATATAAATACCTAGTAACTTAACACTTTCTCCCCCAGTGAGACTGGCATTCGGAGAAATGATCAGATTCTGATTTTTCTTTGCGTTGAGCGAGAGCTCATTTGAAGAGAACCATATCTCAGCCGATTTCAAGTTGATTTCGGAAGCCGTTATCAAATTCTCCACGTCAGTTCCGCGATTAATCAACGTCCTATCATCCGCAAATATAACGCATTTGCCAGGAAGTAGATGATAGTACAAATCATCAATTTAGAGGATGAACAAAATGGGTCCTAAAACGGAACCTTGGCGTACACCATAGGCTATTTTCCTTGATGTTGATGTAACGCCTCCAATAGAGACGCATTGTGATCGACCGCTCAAGTACGACTTCAGAAAATCCAAAGGTCGTCCTCGTTTACCATAATATGACAATTTAGTATATTATTCAACGAGCATATGATGATATCTTTTGTGTTGGAAAATTTTATACATACATATTTCCAGAAAACACTATCATTTTATTTTTACAAATATTTCATACAAACATTACAATACAATAGTCGTGGATAAATTATATTTTATAACATAATAATTACCTTATAGTGAAATAGTGAAAAAACAAAATACTTAACTCTGCCCTTTCAGTCCACCTTATTATTTTTGTGAGCACGGTCCACATGCTAATTTATATATTCCGGGCCAACCAGACATTACACTTTTGGCTTCATTGCATTTTATGTTCTTGCATTTACAAATCCAATGCCAGACAGTTGTTTCGACCCGTCATTGGTCTCCTCAGTGACACTCGGTTAGACTTGCGAAGGTAAAACATTTAGAACGGTCTGATCTTACCAAAGAAAGATTCGAAACTGGTGCAGGTGGTGTAAACCGCTCAGGCCAAATGCCATCTTCTGGTTGACCAACGACTCAAATTCATACTACACCAAGTAGAGGAGACTTCTAACAGAGGGCACATTGTATGAAAAAGCCGTAACAAATGACCAGCCGCGAACGAGAATCGTCTTCGGTCTACTTGCAGAGAAAGCTGCAACCCTCTACAGAAATCAGAATTTCTGTTTGAAATAAAAATTGTGAAGGTGAGGCCTCGTCAATCTATTGCTCGTACAATTTTCGACTCCTTAGGGTTGACGTTCGTCAGCTGGTTTCTCACTTTGTTGTTCCATATATGTTATAGTTCTGAATTTCCAGTACTGATTTCGTGGAATTGGGAATGTTTTTGAGAGCATAGCATACTGAGTCTATTTGCTTTTGTACCCGTTGGTATTTACAATTTCTCTTAGTATTAACATCAGACAAGGAAGCATTTAATAGCCTATGAATTGTACTATATATACCTACTCATGTTGATTATTTTTCCTAGTTATTTTTGATGAGATGGAAGTATCATAAAGGTAATTGAAGCCAAATAGGTATTCTATAATGAATATGGATAAGAATATGCATATGATACTTCATTTATGAATTTTTTTCAGAGAATATTCTTGAAATATTGCCAATTGAATATTCCATAGGTATTTTTTGAGGACTCTTCAGGGTATATTTTGACAAATAACAATTTCTCAGCACTGAAAATTCTTCAGGAAAAAGATGTTTTAGTCGTAATCACACTAATTCAAAGGAATTTCGGGCCAATTTTTCCCATTATATGAATTTCCGAAAAAACGGGTGGTTCCGAAACTGCGGGCGTACAGTGTTTATTACGTAGGATTACCATTTATGTGCAATAAGTTCCTGAAAATTTCGTGAGTCTTCGTCAAATATCACGGAAGATACGGGGGGCGTTTCCATGAGAAGTGAAACAAATTAGAATTTTTCAGGAGACAGGAGTAATAGTAGTAATTGGGGAATCCTGAATACGAGCCCGAAGGTATTTCGGGCCAATTTTGACCCCTGATAGAACTTTCCGAAAAATGGGTGGTTCTATCTTCGCTGGCGTAGGATGACTCATTTTGTGCAGTGAGTTTATTTTCAGTGTGAGAATTGATCCAGAAAATTTCTGGGTTTCAAGGCGAAAAAAACGGAAGATACGAGGGTGTTTCCATGAGGAGGTAAACACGCTGTAAATTTTGCATTCCATAATATTAGTTTTAAAAACGTGAGCGATGAGAGTAAAGTTTCAATTAGATATACAGGGTGTCCCAAACTCAATGGCCTATTAGACATTTCTAGAAAACGGGACATAGGATTATTTTGAAAATTTGAATTCTTGGGTAATTAGTTCTGTTCTATCGATCTGAAATATTTTCAGCGCTGCGACGTTGCCGCTTGTATTGAAAAGTAGCAACAACTTTGATATTTTAAATGGGACACCCTATATATTATTGCATTTCTCGCTTTGTTATTACTTTCCGATTATTTCTGTATGATACTTCCCTATACCTATCTTTAGTGGTTTCCGAGAAATTCATTGATTTCCTTATTTTTTTGTGCGAAACGTGATCCTATGTCCCGTTTTCCAGAAATGTCTAAAAGGCCATTGAGTTTGGGACACCCTGTATATGGAACGATATTCATAGAATGTGGACTCCATGATTGTACTTTATCATAAATATGTGTTTATTCCAAGAATACCTATAATATTTCTGATATCATTTCTGGGAATATTCTTGTGGATATTCCACAGATAGTGTTTTCATAATTCTAAAATATTCTTTGAATATTTCTTGAATAATACTTTTGGAATATTTTCGATCTGATATGCTACGAAAATCCTGAGAATATTCAAGATTCTCATTGAATAATCTTTGAGAAATATTCCTGGCATAATCATAGAATTATACAATATCAATGAAAATTATTCAAAGGATATTCATGGAATATCTATTATACTGTACATCAAATGAAATAAAGATAGCACTATCTGACAGTGATACTCTCGTTTTTACTAGTTTTCCCAGGTGCGTAGGAAAAGATACTGATTCTAGTATATGTATTCATTCATCGAACATGTTCTAAATGATTGAAATAGGGCGATTTCGTATCATTAAGATTTTTTGAGGTCTCTCACCACCTATTTCGACCTAATCGTACAACCAGCTGATATAAACTTGAAATTATTGAAGACGCCTCTGAACATTACCTAACTCTATAAATAAAGACTCGAGACATCCTTGTATGTATGTAAAACGAGTTGCCATCATGAATAAAATTGATCACATGATGCGATTTGGGAAAATACCGAAAAACGATACTTATTTTCATTTTTAGCTGTCGACGTGATGAAGCAATAGTGGTTACTGACAGAAATATTAGGATGTTTTCAAATCTTAGGCTCAGCAAAAACCTGTTTCGATACAAATACCAAAAAAACCTGCTATTGTCGCGACAAACGAATGAATAGAGTCAGTTGGACGTGTTTGAAAGTATTCTAATCTTCGCACATTTCTCTTCACAGCCTTGTCAAGGCTGTCCAGTCATCTTTCCGAAGAGGATATTTCTCCGCTCAAGGTTGGAAGAACACATTGGAGTGTAACAGGGCGGGTTTCAGGTATTAGCCTAACAATTATCAAGAGAAACACGCACTTACTCATTCGCACACGAAGTGCAGTCATTATCGAGTTATTGGAATTTTGGATGAGTAAACAAACCTTACATTCTTAATTGCTTGATCCTAGGTGTGAATATCATCAGTTGATTGTACTATACACAAGGATAAATCGAGATAGGAAAATATCAACCTTAATACAGAAAAATTGACCTCTACGTCGCCTATACAGAGTGCTACAACACTAGCCGTATCAACAATTATAAATGAGGACTCGATGGAAAGTTTGGACTAGGGTTCTAATAATTCAGTAGAATTCATTACTAACACCATCCAAGTACGTCCCTTCTGCAAAAAATCCGATCTGCCAAGGCCCAGTAGGTATTTTAATGTCTTGAGTGGCTGTTTCTGCGGAATCATTCATCTCGATGCTAGAAATTACGATCAGTAATACCCTCCAAAGGGATAACCATGTCAAATCGATTGCTATGTGTATTTCCCAGAAGCTCAGTTTTCTGTTTCGGGCCATGAAAGCCCCAATTGCTCTGGAATATTTTTCTCGTGTATGCAGTTCGGCACTACAACATATGTTGAAACTATAATCAGTTCCATTTAGAAAAGGGCGATTCATTTTGATGGTAATAATGATAATAATGAAAGCTTCATTTTAAACAATTTTCCTCATATAGGACAAGACAGAAATAACATGGTATGAGGTGAAAAAGAAAGTTAATACAGCGTACCTACAGGAAAAAATATCGCATCGGTTACAGATTTCATTATCATCAAATTATTACACATAACATTCTTGAGCGACTGCTATAGAATATTCTTCTTGCCTTTGAACATCGAATGACTAGACTCTTTCTGGACGTTATACGGGACATATTGGTGATAATTCGATACAATTCATCGCCACAATCGACAGATTCATTCAATAATTTGTATAAGGATAATGCATGGATAATGCAAATCTAGACTATGAATGTCTGATCTTTCACATAACCCTTCATTATTTATGCTTTTTTCGAGTACAACCTGTAGGTTCGAAAACAGAGTTCAAAGCGTGAGGATTGGTGTTGAAGTTAGAAATTCGGCTACGATCAAACAAGGGGTACCTCAGGGTTCAATTCTTGGGCCTTTACTATTCCTGATTTATGCTAATGACTTGATGAATTATTTTCATGATATGACAACAGTTCCAGTTATAACATATGCGGACGACACAAACTTTATAATAAAAGCACATGATGCAGCAAATTTGGTAGATCGTACCCAAATTGTATTTGAAAGGGTTCAAACATGGGCAAAAAGTAATCACCTTTAACTCAACATATCAAAAAGCACGATAATGAAATTCACTTTGAGCAATGTTCAAGAAATTTTTTTCATATATAAAAACGAAGGTCGACAAATTGAATCGTGTACAATCACCAAAATGTTGGGTCTAACTCTGGATTATAAACTTACCTGGACTCCTCACATAGAAATTCTTTGTGATAAACTAATAAAAAACTGTTATGCTCTCAGGTTTATGGCTAATTTCTGTAGTGAGAAAGTATTATCCAGTCTGTATTACGCAACTATAAACTGTCATTTAAGATACGAAATCCTGAATTGGGGTACAAGCTCTTCTGCTGAAAGAGTGTTTATTCTTCAGAAAAGAGCCGTCAGAATTGTAGCTGGAATAGGATGGAGGGACTCATGTAGAGAAGTTTTTAAAAAACATGGAATACTCACAGTTGCCGGTTTGTATATCTATGAGTTATGTAGTTATGTTTACATGAACAAACATATATTTTCTATCCGGCAACATTGTTACACAACCCGTTCTAGAGATTATCTGATACCCAACACTCACAGAACGACCTTATTCCAGAGAAGTTTTTTCTATCTCGGCCCTAAATTTTTCAATAAGCTGGATGACTCAGTTAAGAACTCACCAACGTTGAGAAGCTTCAAGTATAGATTGAAAAAAATGCTACTTGAAAAAAATTGTTACACACTTATTGAATTCTGACCATTTATTTATCCATGTATGTATGTATGCATATATAGTGTAATATTCTAACTTCTAATGTTAAAATGTTTGTTTAATTCACGAATGATCAATGTGTATTGTTCAACTATTTAATGTTTAGTATGTACTGTAAGGGAGTTCGCCCCCCTTTTTTGAATGTGCTTTTTTGACGTCTTTCTTGTTATTGTATGAAAATATTGTGAAAAATAGTTTCATACTTTTGAACAGGAAAAATAAATACTACTACTACTACTACAACATTCAAAAACTCGCACTTGAAATGTCACTATTTTCTGATTATCAAAAAAAAAAAATTTGGACTGAATGTTTATCAATGCGCCAAAATTAGTTAGTAACCCTTATTCATGAACGACCGTTGTTAATGCGATTCAGATTTTCTTGGAGCTTAAAACAGTTATCGACTTCCTGTTTTCCTGTAATTTTTTTCAAATTATCCGCGATGCATGATTTTTAGCCATCGATTACGTCACAGGAATCATTTATGTTCAACAAAAACTGTAATGGGTCCAGGTTGGATCCTTGTGGAACTCGGAGCTTACAACAGTTGGATCTGATCTGTTTCCGTTTTATTAAACAAACGGTGTTCTTTCATATAAATAGTAATGCCCCGCTTGAGAACTCACTCATTTCTCTGAAACGCAGTTGAAAAGTCAGCAACATGTTTACGGTCGTTGCTCCTGCGAAATATCATCAATCTTTCCGGCTTTATCAGTTCTTTCGCGGTTGACCCGACGAGAGTAGTCTTCCCACCCTTATTCTAAGTCTGGGTTTGTCGAGCAGTTATCCGTCAATAATCGTTTTCTTCAAAGAGCAGCTAAACTTTGAGATTTCTTACCTGGCTAGGTTCCTATTGTGAGGCTTACAACTTTCAAAAATTCGAAGTGTTTGCATTTTGCAATTTGCATCTTCTCTCACTTGGTTCCCGCGGTGTTCTTTGGTCGACCTAACAACAAGAAAATCTCGACTGAATTTCAGATTTCTTTAAGTTGTAAGGAAAACATTTCAATATCGACGTTTTTTTGTGATGATAAAATTTGAGTTCTGGTGATTTTCTTTGGGTTGATCTCTCCGATTTTATATGGAGATCATCCGGCTCTTGTGATTTTAGGACCTGAAATAACCCTATTTTTTCACTTGCTGGTGTTTCAGAAGAAACTGTGTGAGAAATTACAAAGGAGAAATTCAAAACCCATTTCCAACCCACTCTCCATAATAGGTACCTCCCAAATATATTATGAGAAGAAAATGAACAACCATATGGTTGATAATGAAACTGAACTCTCTTTTTAGTCAAAGACCCTCTTCATTTGGGTAACGACGGCAAATGGTACATAGTTGCATCTCAGCAACTCTATCCCTATTGCAGGCCATGTAGGACCAGCTGACCTCGTTACTCGAAGATTTTTTTTTTGACTTTTTGGGTAAGATATGTGTCTTATGGTTTGTATTTGATTATCGTGGTATACAGGGTGTAACTGAATAAGTGTAAAACATTCAAGGGGGTGATTCCTCATCGGAAAAAAGATAGGATCTTTCATATAAAAAAACTTCATTGGAGCATCCCTTGAGATACAGCCCCTGAAAGGGGGTACATAAAATTTATATAACAAATTTTTTCACAAGCACTGAAAAAGTAACAATATTGAAATTAACCTGACGTTTTGTACTACCAAAAAGACACTCATCCAGTAAATTATTTGGTATACCCCATGGTTGTAAGGGGTGGAAAACGCAACCCCTAAAAATTATTCCCAATGTAACTTTTTTCTTATTATTTGTTTACCTTTAAAAAATTCATTTTCGATAGCCTGTTTCATTCAAAACAAAAAATGTCTCTTGGGTTTTTTGCCCAAAATGAACCAGTTCGCAGCAAAAAATTATATTACGAACAACTACAGATATACATCGTAATAAATGCGAAAATACGAAACTAATCTTTCTAGTAGATCGCTATTAGCGATGATGACAATTAAATTGGTATGACGCTGTCAGTTGGTTAATTTCAATATTGTAACTTTTTCAGTGCTTGTGAAAAAAATTGTTATACAAATCTTATGTACCCCCTTTACGGGCTGTATCTCAACAAGGGATGCTCCAATGAAGTTTCTTTATATGAAAGATCCTAACTTTTTTTCGATAAGGAATCACCTCCTTAAATGTTTTACACTTATTCAGTTACACCCTGTATATTTCCTCTGTGGCAACTTGATCACTTCTTTTGAGACCTCGCCAATTTTCTAGTTCAGTGGAGTGAAGAACTATCTGAAAGCACTACTTTGTTCTTTAGGGTACAAGTTATAGATCACTGAAATCGAATTTGACCAATTACTATGCCTCCACCACTCAGCAACAACACTTGTTGAGAAATCACTGGTTGGCGTTAGTACCACCTTGACGTTATCACTTTCACATACTCTACTGAATATCAATATTTTGATCATTTTTTGTGATTATTTAGTGAACATTCATAAAGATGAATATTGATGTTTCATAATTATATTTGTTTCAGAGTTTGAGGATAAATGGGTGGACACAAAGTAAAAAAACACTACTATACAATACTGTATGGATGTTGAGTGTGCCTTGCTCTTGATATTTCTCGAAAACATCTATGATATCCTCATCGAACATCGTGTCAGCCTATGGTACACTCAGCCTCAACAGACAGTTTTCAATGGAATAATGAATAAAATTATTGATCAAATAATCATATTTCATTACGATGAAATTCAAACTTCAATGCACTGATATATATTATCCAAACTATAAAAATTTGTATCGAATAACTTGTAGGGATTTTTTTATTTACTGAGATATTTTGACTTGCAGTTTCAATAAAACTGAAATGGACATTGAATTCCCCCAGACAAAAATGCATAATTCCTAAAAATCAACATAATCATTCGAAAACAATAATATCATTCCATTATTTATAAATTCGAAAATTATTTCTGATTTGTCTGTTACATTTATACAACACTTCATAATTATGTGGTCCTCAAAACTGTTATATCCTTGTCCTTCTGTGAGTATTTTGTAACATCGAGGATTTATTTATTCCACAAGCAATCGATACTGTAGATAAAACCTCAAAGTGTTGATTTCACGATGGTAATTAAATATGAAATACGTTATAACACTTGGCGGACAGAAACTGCTGAAATCAATGAGCCTACTGACTCAAACAAGTCAATTTTACGCGATTATGTTCCATGATTACCACATGAATCATTTTCACAGTCACACAGTCAACATCACAATCAAGTGGTCATATCGGAAGACTGAATGACTGCTGATTTTCTCCAGTCTTGCCACATTTCCTATTGCAATCATCTACCGTTTTCTATCGAGTGTACAATGTATTGAACCATGTGACGGACAAAATATTATCTGCATAGTAATTGAAAAGTAGCGAAAACGTTTCATTTTGTATTACAAAGAAGATTTTTGTGTTACGAACTCAACAAGATTTCGCGAATACGCCTTGGAGATTCAAAATACATTTTTCAACTTATTTTCTATAAAATATTTCTCAAAATCGTTCCCGTTCTCGATGAAAACTATTTTGTTCAATATTTTCCAATGATGAACTCTCGATATATCAAATGTTTCGTTACGTGTTCAAATTATCTTACCCTCATCATTGAGGATTAAATGACTTACCTGTAAAAAAATTCGATCCCTATTATAAGGGAAGCCGCGTTCCATCAGATCAAAATAAGTAGTCACGCCTTTCTCGTGCTACTAGTCATTACCAAAAAAAATCTACAATAACACTGGTATCATATCGTTCACTCACCGAGCCCTGGCCAGCTCCTTATTTTTTCCTGGTGAAGCATCAAAAATTTGTTCGGAAGAGGGGAGGGGAAAACAAAAAATATGTTTTTGTCATTGTGGAGGGTTGGTCTAATCGAACGTGGCTTCTTGTTCAATAATGATTGAATTTCCTTAAATGTAACTCATTTAATCCTTAATTATATTTCGAGTCCTATTCTCATAGACCAAAATGAGTAGATGTTTGAAAATGATCTGAAAAATTTTCGGATACTGAAATTAATTTCTGAGATAATTCTCATTCTTAGCTTTTTTTAAGTCGTAGCATGATGAATGGAGATGGATTACATTCTTAACCTGTGTATGTCCAAATTGTTTGTTGGTTTACGTTTTTTATGGAATAGAGAACAATTCAACATTTGTATCAACATTGATATAACAAAAAAAGATATATGTATATAATATGTGAATGTGTAAATATCTATGTATACACACATAACAGGAAACTCAAATACTTTTTGTTTAATAGAGTTTCCTGAAGTATCGGCCAGTTCAATCAAACCCATGTATATATGTGCATATATGATGTATCTATAGGGTGTGTATGTGTGTGTTTGTATGTATACATATATAGTTGTCATATACCTATTATAAATATCTCATCAATCTATTCCCTATCCGAATATGGTTGAGCTCACAGCAAGCAGTTTACGATAATTGAACATTGATGATAGTTGAACAATGAATGACTATGGAACATATACGGTACCGTAACAAAAGTGTTGACTTGGTGGTGGGAAAATCATTGAGAGATCACTGACTTCTACACTAGAGGAATCTTTGGATTTGACGTTTCAACGACAAGCATTTTTTCGTATTCAGCAATTTTTCATGCTCTCAAATGTTCTACAAATGATATTAGTTCAAGTTACAATATCCTCTTTAGGGCAACTAGGATAGGTTCCTATTGGACCAAATTATCTTCAACAGTTGAATAGAATGTGTCATATAATGAACACCGAACGAAGAAGGTTCATAGTCTGACCACCATATGAATTGAGTAGAGCTCAACCGCAACCTTCAATATCACCCCTTAAACTGACGATATGCACGTCATTATATAGATACAATGTTGTACTCACTAATTGTACAGTCAGACATTTGGACATGCTGTGGATTCAGAGATATCTGACGACAGGAATTCGGAAATTCCAGAATGACCAATCCAACCGTTGTTCAGTCCATTCCGGAAAGAACCTCATCCTGATTTCCTGCAGGTATTCTGGAGAGCGTTAAGAAGAAACAGATGAAGCAGAATCTTCTTTCTGCGTTTTTCCTTTCATCCCTGAGTAAGAGTAAACAAACTCTATGATTGTTCGTACAACATAACTAAAAAAATTTTATCTGAGCTTCCATAATTGTTCGTCACAATGGTATAACTGACACCAGGGCATTATTATTATTATTTTTATAGTATTATAGGGGACACTCATATTGTCATTAAGTATTTGACAACGATGTCTCTTCCAAGTTCTTGTCACTAAGCAATTGAGAAGTATCATTTTCATTCCATAAAGTCCAGACATCAGTGAGAAAAAAGTAAGTTTGGTGAGGCATTTGTTTTATTCTTAGGAACTTTTGATCCTGAGAGACTACAGCACCATTTCAAAATTACCAGATGCGTTTATGGCCCCACATCTCACTATGATTTAAGTGAACTAAATTTTACAAGTCCAACATGACTTCGAAGAAATGGTTCACATACAGGAAACCTTGAAAGACGCGAAAAATGAAAAAAAAAACGAAAATTAAAAATAATAAACAATATTTTTATATGGACGAAATATTAACGAATCTTTCACAGAAGTTTGCAGAATACTTTCAAAAAAAGAATCGATGAATGCTGAGAGATTGTTGGCCTCTTGGGGAAAGTGAAGGTAGAACATATAATTTTTCAGAATTACATTTAGGTGAATAGAAATGTACCCATATCAATCCTAATCATATAACATAAAATACAGCATGTCATTGTTAAATCACAAAGCAATTCTTTTGAAAAAAGTGTTTCTAAGAATACGATTATCCTCAGGGATTAATTTGATTATTGAAAATGTGTTCAGTTCATCTTCAAACATCTACAAATTGTTCTATGAGAACGCGTCTTGAAGTAAAATTAAGGATTATATGACTCACCTGTAAGGAAGTTCAATCCTTATTGTACGAGAATCCACGTTCGATTAGACCAACCTTCCACAAACAAAAGAATATCTTTTTGTTACTTTCCCCTTTCCCGAACAAATTCTTAAAGCTTCACCAGAAAATCGTAATGAGGGCCTGTGGGCGAGGTTAGTAAGCGATATGCTATCGGTGTTGTGTTTTTTTGTTGCAAGAGATAGTGACTAGTAGTACGACGAAGTGTAACTTTAATTTTGTCTAATCGAAAGTGGCTTCTCGTAAAATAAGGATTGAATTTCTGTACAGATGAGTCATTTGATCCTTAATCAGTGTTCGTGGGCTAATCGATTGGATTTTTTTGCAATTTATACTTATACCATTTCACAATCTATATTGAATTTTTTTATAGCTTCAACGTGAAAGTATAATTTATTTTTTCGCAATAACGTATACAACATATATTTGAAAAGCGATTCTTTGTGAACCAGAATCTTTAAAAAGTGAATCAGGTTGCATATCTCAACCAATATGTATGAATTATTCAACAATAACTAAAACCGAGCCTGAGGCTAATTATTGAGAGTTCAACACAAGCAAGTCGATGACCATGTTCATGTAGACCTAACTGTTGCTAGTGTTTATCGATTCGCTTGTGGTAAACTATTAGTTATTAGTATTGAACTCAGGCTTAGATGTTACATAGACCATTGTCTTTATTTGATATCGAAACATTACTATTGATATTATATTGTTTCCTACTATGAAGTTAATTATCATTACAAAAAGCACATCCAAAGTATTTTTGAATTGATTTACCCACTGATTTGAACACTTTTCATCAATTATGCGTATGTTCTTTCTGATATTACCTGAATGTCTATCAGATTCTTGGATTTACTTGTAATTTCTTCGTAACGTTGTCTTCATCTCGATATCTTGAGCACACTAGCTAATCATATCATTGTACAACATGGTGACTGAAGCAAGACAACAGTATTTTCGATTTTATTTGGACGGATCAAGGAACATTATCGAATCCAATGGGAGAAATTATGCGAACTGTATATCAATGGTGTATATTTTTCATTATATCAGTACAAATATATCATGCAGAATAATACTCAAAAACAGTCGATCATAGTGGAAGACAAATGGTGAATATTATTATTATTCTTTTTCCTTTTTGTCTCCAGACGAACCGCAGCACTTCTTTCCACCTGAAAAAATTAACGATAATAATATCAGTATTGAATATATCGAGAGAAGAGAAACGGAATGATTTCATTATATGTGAGCGTTGAGTGACTCCAAGGGAAATAAATGGTGGATTATTAGAATAATGATAATTAAATGACTGTTACCCTGTTGTTGATAAAACTCTAATGTTTCATCTCTACATAATGATGAAGAGTTTGAAATAATTGGCATATGTAACATTGAACTTCCATTAGACGAAGGAGTAGAGAGTCATGAAAAATGTTTTGTTTTGGTTTGTTATGACAGTTTTAGATACTATCGCGCATTCAGTCTCGTTAAGTCATTTACCAATTCACAGACTCCAGTCTATGACGGTGAAAAAAGTGTAAACTGTGTATTTATCCCAAACAGCACCGATTCGTATGAAAATTTGGATATTGGTTCTACTTACCCTCTTTTCCAAAATCTACCCCGTGCCGAGGGTTGCTTTCTCCCTGGGGGTGGATGCCACCCCTTCTTGGGGGTGAAAATTTTTTTATTGGAAATAAGTGCGGAAATCAATAGATTGACTGATTCTAAGCACTTTTCGTTCAATGGAGTTTTTTCTGAAAAGCAATACTTTTCGACTTATTCGCGAGTGAATTTGTCGGTTTTCAGTCAAAAAAACACATTTTCAGATCATTTTTCGCGAATAACTGGAAAATAATGCATCTGATCGAAAAACATGCAGAGAGCAAAATTATAGCTTTTGAAAAAACAAAGGCGATTATTTATTTGTGATGTATGCAAACCCACTATACTGAATAATTGCTTGTTGAAAGTTGATTGGTATTTTCAAACGCCAAAATGGAAAGTTTCTACGTACAATAACCAAAAACCAATGCATTTTTCGGGAAAAACAAATTGAACCTTTTCTGAAGTCCTTCAAAAATCCTTCATTTTTGTTATTCATGAAAGTTACTAGCATCAAAACTGACCGAGGTATGGATGAAATAATGTTGAATCCTATTTTTTCGTTGAAAAAAAAATGTGAATAACTCATCCTCTCTTCTCCCCCCTTCGAAAAAAAACGTTGTAACTCCATAATTCACTTCATTCATGTTCCTTCAATGAGTTCCGAGTTTTTCATCAAATGAAAGTACGTAGTCTTGGAAAAAATTGAGATTGAAGAGAAAAAATCATATACGTAATTCAGCGAAAAATCACAATTTCTTCGAAATAACTCGAAAAGTATTGATACATGCAAAATTTTCTAGAGTACAAAATTGAAGGCTATTCTTCTCTGAAAATTTCAACACTCACAGAACGGCCTTATTCCAGAAAAGTTTTCTCTATCTCGGCCCTAAATTTTTCAATAAGCTGGATGACTCAGTCAAGAACTCACCAACGTTGCGAAGCTTCAAGTATAGATTGAAAAAAATGCCACTTGAAAAAAATTGTTACACACTTGATGAATCCTAACCATTTATTTATCCATGTATGTATGTATGCATATATAGTGTAATATTCTAATTTCTAATGTTAAAATGTTTTTTTACGAATGATCAATGTGTATTGTTCAACTATTTAATGTTTAGTATGTACTGTAAGGGAGTTCGCCCCCCTTTTTTAATGTGTTTTTTTGACGTCTTTCTTGTTATTTTATGAAAATATTGTGAAAAATAGTTTTATACTTTTGAACAGGAAAAATAAATACTACTACTACTACTACTACAACATTCAAACTGAAATGTCATTTCGATAATCAGGACTAAATGATCAATGCTTAGTTAGTAACCCTTTGATGATTCCTTTTTGATTCCTACCCAGGAGCTTGTGGATTTCACCTACTTTCTGCCTCGAATATTCATTTCATTCTTCACATGGAGATTGGTCAAATTTCACTCCGTAGGTACCTGATCTTCTTGTCAACTAGGATGTCCACCCCACCAAATCCCCGTTGTTCTTGAAAAATCAGTTTTATTAATTGAGCATTGCTTCTGAATTTAGATCAAAACTTTTTTCTGCGAAAATATAGGATTTGAATTTCCTTTTTTACTGTTCCTGTGATAGGTGAAGGTAATATAGAAAGGCTAAGATCGAATTTTTCATAATGATAATGGGGTACATATACTCCATGATATGTCATGAGATGAAATG